>VZTJ01002057.1:125597-180854 GCA_013397795.1 Orthonyx spaldingii | reverse complement strand
AAAGAAAGGAAGGAAGGAAAAGAAAGAAAGAAAGAAAGAAAGAAAGAAAGAAAGAAAGAAAGAAAGAAAGAAAGAAAGAAAGAAAGAAAGAAAGAAAGAAAGAAAGAAAGAAAGAAAGAAAGAAAGAAAGAAAGAAAGAAAGAAAGAAAGAAAGAAAGAAAGAAAGAAAGAAAAGAAAGAAAGCCTGTAAAGATGTTCCAGCAAGCCAGCACTGAGCCAGCTTTGAGCTGCACAGCCATCTGGGAGAATGATAAGCTTTTTACCTCTTTGATGGTAATGAGAAACCTAAAGATATTAAGTGGCTTAGCAGCAACACAAAGAGGCTGCCTTTGTCATGACTGAGCAAAACCTCAGTCTCCTCTGTCAAGTACTGTCTGAACCACAAAAATCATCTATCATCTGTTTGTAGACAGTTTTTTCCTTTCCTAATACAGTTAAGCTACTGGTGTTTAAGATCAGTGCTCCATAAGGATATATTTCTGTTTTTTCTAGCCATCTCCACATTCACAGCTTCTGAAATAATAGCTAAAATACTCAACTAGACAATGGCACAGCATTTCCAGAGCTGCCATGGCACTTCTGATGTGGGGATTCAGTGGTGGAATCATTCAAATTTGTACAAAAAGAAATAATGTCTTTCAAATATCTTACAAGCCTCTACATGACTACTCCATTAAGCTCTACTGTGGCTATTTTGTACTCTTTGACTTTCTCTGATGCAAACAACAAATGAAATAACAGACGAACTTGAAAGTCTCTGGAATAACTGCTGATTTATAAATCCGAGACAAAAAACCACCTATAAATGATGTAAATGACTAACCAAACAGAACCAAAAAAATCTGTTTATTGTGAGATGCTTGCTGGCTTTGACTGAAGTTGGAAGTTCAAGTGTATGTATACATATATATGTATATGTATGTATGTGTGCATTAAAATGCCCTACAAAAATCAGTCTGGTTTTAGGCCACTCTAAAAATTCACTGAGATTTTTTGGATATTAATTCAGTTCTTTTCTACTTGCTTGTTAGGTGTTTGATTTTATGTGAATAAGCATGACACATCTCACACTTGTAAAATGTGATTTTACAAAGTTATATACAAAAAAAAGGATATCCACTTAGAGATCTGATAGCACTGTGCTCTATGCAGCACACTGATGAGCACTATTTATTCTTATTTACATAATGGCTTGTGTTAGAGCATCCCAGGACCAAAATGATAATGGTAATCACTGTTGTAGGAGCCCAGTGGCCCTGGGAGGGCACAGGGATACACGTGTATGCCTCAGCTGGCTCACTGGTGCCTGTGTGCTCTGAAACTGCCCTCAATTACAGCTGCTGGACTGAGGACCCTTCAAGGCCATTATCTCTTAGCTGGGGTTCAGGCAGGCACAGGCTTAGGGAAGCAGTGGCAGGGATGTGGGGATGAGTGGTGCAACACATGGTATCCCCTGCAAATAGAGTAATTCAGCATGCTTTTAGCAAAAACTGCAACCAGCAAGCTGTGCAAGAGCAGAATTGTGAAGCATTAGAAGCTGTCAGAGGTTGTGGTATAAATGCACGGTTGTGGGTTGTACGAGGGCAGGTCAGCACCGGAGTGCTACCAAAAATACATTCACAAAATGGAGAGCGGCTGCTACATTTGTGCCTCAGCCAAAAGACAGCTCCCATGCAAATGCAAAAGCACATTGACAGGTCCTGCCTGTTCCAAAAGCACAAAGGCAAACCAAGATGTTAAAAAAGAAAATCACTTTGGGCTTTGTACTGCTGAGCAGAGATTTTCTAAAGAGAAAGTCTAGTGAAAAAATGTTCACCCTAGGGGTTTTTTTAATTGATTTATTGATCTTTAATGAGGCTGTCTTTCAATGTTCTATTAGCCAGCCTTTATTGCTCCACATTATCTCATTATTTCACTGCTGCTCTGTGATTTTATTTAGCTTCTCCGGCAATTTATTTCGTCTATAAACTACCTTCAGCATTCACTACATTTGCCTGGCAACTATCTCAATTGTAATATTATTAAAATAAATATGTCTAATGAAACCGGGATACTCAAATGTTTTTTCATTCCTCTTTTGCCACTGCAAATCCTTGACAGCTTGGAAACCCAAGCCTTTATCTTCTAACTCAGTAGAACTCAACAGGGAAATTGCTTCTGTGAAGTATTGTAAATCTGGTACACATTACTCCACCTGACTTTTAGCCTCTGCTCAGACACAACTTCTGGATGCTTAGTAATAATTTTTGTATGGTAATGTGGTGATTCTCAACTAGCGGCTGAAAATAAGCACCACAGAGCTAATGCTCTGAGAAAAGGCATCAAGAATTGAGGACCTGAGGACCTGCTGCTGTGATTTTTGCAAGATGCTCCAGGTTACTGTAAATTTTCAACCCAACACTCACTAAGCTGGTGCCACATTTGTCCTTTGGCTTCATAACTCCTCTGTTGCAGTCCTTTGAAGCAAAGGAGATGCATTGTCTACTCACGTGCTGTTGTCAAAGTCTCACTGAGTGCTGTGGCACTGCTGTAGCCTTTTGCCTCCCTGGTAGAAGTCACTGCTCCTGCTGAAAAGCACACAAGCTCGTAAAAGTTGCTGTAGGGAACCATATCATTTGTCTTTCATTTCCCCCCCTCTTTCTTCCCTGTTTTCTGACTAATGAGGTCAAACAGGTGTAGCCCACTACTCGAGATGCTGGCTTCCCTCAGACAGGCACTACACAATGCTGTGTCCAGTTTGAAAGCCTATTACAACCCAGAAACTCAAGAGGAGTTTTACTGAGACAGGTAAATGACAAAACATTTGAGTATTTTTATATTTCAGCTTAGTTTCAGGTGAACCTCAGGAGCTTGAGTGCACTGGCTTGTTTCAACCTGAAACCAGTAGAGCGATGAACAAACATACATAAATCAGAATTTAGACAGGATGCCACCAGCTCCACTGAAACAAAACTGTTTTCCCAACTAGCAAAGGGAAGTTTTGAAGAAGTTAAGAGTACAAGAGTCACACCTGTAATGTCTGATGGCAAATAACAACTTATTTAACATTTTCCTTTAAGCACTTTTTAAGTGCTAAGACTTCTAGAGCTCAGCTAGCTGTTTATCTGATATTCAAGCACAGACAGATGGTGGCTAGCACGTAGACCTTAATTTTCCCAAGAGAACTGCTTCACATTTACAAAAAGAATCCATCTTTCCTAACAACTGTCTCATTTTTGGAAAAATATCAAGCCATCTGAAGAAACCTGTGAAGGTGAACTGCAGCTGTTACTGATCACTCAAAGCCTAAGCATCTCTGGCTCAGTGATGGAGCTGTTGTGGAAGTTAAACAAAACCAGGCTACAGTTTTAACAGCCTTGGTTTTGCTTACCCTCTTCCTCCTCTTGCCTATATATGTGCACTCTTCCCGCATATCCATTCTCAGCTGTCTCTTAGATTTTCATTAAAAGCTTGGAAAATAACAGGAACTGAACCAAACCAAACCAGTAGATTAAAACAGCAGACTTGGGCTTGATGTCCTGTCTTGACTGTAGCCCAGAGGATTTGCTCAAGAAGCTGATGGTGGCACCAGTGTGAGGACCAGCAGTGAGCCAGAGAGGAGAAGCACAAACCCAGGGTTGTCATACCATGACTGGCACACATTGGGAGCACTGCTTAAAAGACAATTGCTTCCCAGGCTACTTGCAGAAGAAAAATGGCTCAGATCCATCTCATGTTATGAGTTTGACCTCGTACCACCTCAACCAGAGAAGAGGTATAATTCAGCGAGGAGAATCCTCTCCATTCACATTGTATATTTATAGCCTTTGTTGTTAATTTTTTTGTTGAGACAGAAGAGCTTTCAGTCCACTTGTACAAGCGACTTTGCTGTTCTGCTGTCAGCCAGGCAAGTGTCTCTGTTTTGGGCATAGGGAAGGCAGCAGGACAAGCAGCAAACTTTCATTTCAGCACTGCTGCAATCTGTGTTCCTGCCTTGGCATATCTCAGTCAAGCCTCTGTGAGCCCCAGGGCTTTATGTTGAATGATTCAGCTCCCCAAGAGCACTCTTTTGGGGCAGGCCAAAGCCTTGTGTTTAGTATTTTCCTCCAGTAATCTATTTAGGCATGATATTTAACTAAAGACAATAGATATTCTTTGGAAACACTATGACACTAATTAATACATACTCAATGTCTGTTCAGTTGCCAAAATTAATGAATATATCCTAAACAGAGCATTAAAATCAAGACAATATTTTCTCATATATTTATTCCTAAACTGTGGCTACACTGACAGTGGTTAATGTACTTCCTAGTGTGTGATGCACTAGGAAAAGGACTTCAGTGGACATTAAATTTCTTGCTTCAAAAAAAGTAAGATGGTTATTGTGTTTATGTGTCTTTCTTCTACATTATTGAAGCAATAGAGAAAACATTTTTATTCAATTGATTACCTTGTGTTGTGGAAGCTGGAGCCAAATTTGCTTGACTTGTGAAATCCAGAGAGGCCACAGATGTCGACTGGTGCTCTAAAGACAGTTTACATGGTACCACATTTAGTCAATAGATTCTTTAGAAAATAATATTAATAAAATAAAAAAACAACCTAGATCAAAGAGCTTGCAGTAGCTGTTGGGTAAATGCAGACTGTGCAGCAGAAATTCTGCTGTTGGAGTTAAGGCTAAATGCTCAAAACACATTTTACAACTCCAGTGGGCACTTGCAGACAGCTGATGTTTTCAACGCTGACCATGTCCTGCTGGCTGGCTGCAGGCATTGCTTATTTGTGCTTTTATACACAGGGTTCAGTTTGTCTGCTCTGGGGTGGATCATGCACTTGAATCTGGTGTTCCCCAGCTCAGCCAGGACCTTGCCAGAAATGGCCCATGACAACAGGCCACAGCCACATAAGCCCAGGAGATCACCAACCCTTGCGGGTTTTCCTCCCAGTTGCTGAAGATAGTTTTATGTAATTATCCATATCCATGCTCTGGCAAAACAGAGTTATTTATATAATTAATGAATGGGAATGATGCCCTGCTGTTGGGTCGAGGAAAAGTGATGGCTTTAACTTTTCTATCACTTGCACCTGTCTGTCATAATAGGACAAATTTATTTACAGTTTTATAGGCATATTGTTCCATTTAATAAAAATGCATAAGAATAATATAGAATATTCAGCATGCCATTTTACATGCTGTCCTAACATGGCAGTTTTAGCAAGATTTCTGTCAGATCTCTGCTTGGGTAACCTCACAGCTCACAAATTCCCAAGCAGCAGCACATTGGTACTGTCAGAACTGACCTTTCCCTGTCACACCTCTGACTCTGTGTGCATGATATTTAGGCAGTGGTCAAGCAGGGATCCTACATATATTGAATAAATAATAAAGTATTTTACCCCCTTACCTGAGGCTGTCATGACAGCTGATGTAAGTGTTGAATTACCAAAGCCTATAACAAATCAAAGCAAACATTCAGCATGAGAAAGGTGTTTATTCTGCTTTAGGAAAGTGGGTGATTCAAATATTCAGGAGCAAGAAAGTACATCACACCTAATTTCCAAATAGCCTTTCCATGCACAACTAATCCAAGTAGTCCAGAAATAAACATGAAGCACCTGAGGTAACTGGCTGAGAAATCCCTAGGGAAGCAAAGGTTGTGGGGAAAAAAATTTTGGAGCCCCTGGCACCTCAACTTAAAAGCCAGAAATGAATCACATGGGTGTATTCCATACAAAGAGATGCACCTTATTAGCACAGATGCTGAAATAACATTTATGACCTGGTGGTGGCACCTGCACAGCTCCATCCATGAGGCACTTCAGAGGCTGCAACTCTGAGAGGAAATTTCAGAGACACTGCACTGAAAAGTGCTCACTGAGTCCTCAGAGAAGAGGAGGAGGAGGAGTTATTCCTTCTAATTAAAGAACTGTTAACCACACAGGCGAGCTCAGCAGAGACACCATCCTGCCCAAGCAGCATATATGTCCTGAGATGTCTGTTTTCTTTCTTTTTTTTTCCCAGCAGGAAAGGCAAAGTACTCCCTGGGTAGGCTAGGAGGTTGGATCACATCTCCCCAAAGAGGCCCATGAAAGAAGTGATCTATGAAAGCTCACACACTCCGTTAGGAAAACGTATCTGGGAAGGCAGCCAGAAGGTAGCTCTGTCTGGGCAGGCACATGTGGGGCATGTTGGGTGGGAGTGACCCTCTGCAGACTGGATCTTAGCATAAGCAGGTAACTATCCATTCTCCAGCTGCTTTTCTGTGCAAACACTTGTACCTCCTTTGACTTCTGCTCTTCAATTTGCATTTCACCTTAGCCTTGCTGCGCTAACAGCGATTTCACAGTAGCTGGCTGATGTAAAGGACTCCTACCAAAGATGCAACAGGTCTGAAAACCAGAGCAGTGGGGCTCTTTGAGATGTGCCTGGCTCCCAGAGGGTTCTGCAGTATGCAAGGTGAAGCAGGGTGGTGGCCTGATGCAAGTTGCTAGGGTTCCTTTGAGAGATCAACTTACAGAGGCTGGCAGAGGAAAAAGTCTCCCTCTGTTTTTTCAGGGCCCCTCAATATCTGGGAAGGTTTTCTGGTGTCCAGTGGGGTATTGGCTGAGCCCCCAGGGCCTGCCACAACCTGCACTTGCAGAAGTTTTTCCCACAAAACCCATACTTTTTTCATGCCATCCGCTTTGAGCATTTCTCTGACATGCTCATGTACCCCCCTGCTAAAGTGCAGCTGCCTCCCACGTGGAGCAGAGCAAACTGCTCCAGGAGAGATGTTTCCAAAGGGCTTCAACTGAGGTGTGGAGAGAACATTTATCTGCCTGCAATAAGCTGATAATAAGACAAACAGGGGAAGAGCAGGGATTTACCAAATTTACATGAATTAGGAAACATCCTGTCAGTTCTTTAACACAGCAAAAATGTTGAGGATCTTGGCTGTGTACTTAAGCAGAAGGTAGAACCATTAGCAGGGCTGTTATTTTTAATTATTAGTTCAGTACTGAAAGAGCTATATTCAAATGCCAGCTGAAGCATCAGAAATAACATTAAGTGCCCCTCAAGGCTGGAGTTTAATTATGCTTGGTCTTAATTATGATATATTACACCACCAAAATATCAGTTTATAGTATTTTCTCTGAAGTCAAAGCTGCAGAAAGGAGTTCCTTACTACCCATTCAGGGTAGTAAATGCTACAACAGCTTTAGGACTCTATAGACGCACCTCGAACACAACCCAAGTTATTTTATTCTCTAATTTATCCTACCATCTGAAACCGTGGTGGTAAAAACTTCAGCTGAGGCTTCATTAGACTTATTATCTGTGAAGGAAAAAAAAGAGGAAGATTAAAGCAGTTTTTAGAAGTAGTTATAAAGGCTGAAAATTTAGTTCATGCTTGTGTCATACTGTGCACCTTTGCAGAAGGTATAGCTGAGAATTAATGTAATTCTTTCCTTTCTGTCACATCTAAGTAGTTTAACGTTTTTATACAGAGTGGATCTATCTTAGCATTAGCATAGCCTGCAGGCAAGAACATAGACTGCTTTAATTGACAGCTCTTCGATGTGAATACATTTCTAGAAAACTGCAAATTGGGGGAAATGAGTCATTTTTGAGAAAGATTATGATGTATCTCCCTCCCCTCTGAAGCTATGTTTCCAGAGGAGTAAGCTGTGGCTTTTGCTGCAGACTTACTTTGTGGAAAAGCATACCAATAGGAATATACACAGCCACAAGAGAACCCAGCTGAGTTGCAAGCAGTTGGCACAGTAGGTGACGTGCCCCTAGATGCTGCTAAGGAGTCAGCAGCTCAGTCATATTGTCTGTGCAGCAGGGAGCATACATAATAAAAAAATTTTAAAAAGGTATAAATATGCATTTGCACCTAAGGAGGAGACATGCACAAGAGGGTGCTAAAGGAAATCTGTCTGTCCTTGTCACCAGTCACCCTGCATCCTCAGAGGTGCTGGAAACTGTACCGCCAAGTCTCCTGCTTTCACCAAAAAAGCAGGACAGTATTTCTCCCCACTTCCCTGATCATGTAGCTAATTCTTATCGTACAGGTTATAGAGGAGTTTCTCCACCATCCACAGAGGTGCAGCCTTTCACATGTTTCACTGAAGATGTCCAACACAGCCCTGAGTCCGAGGATTTGGTTTCCCAGGGAGTCATGAGTGCCCAGTGAGAAACACATGATTATAATAGCTCACTGGTGCCATGTGGCTATGCTAGAGTATTTTTGGGTATGGGAAGTGCAGCAAGATTCTGCCTAAACAAACAAATGTCTTCTGTTTGTGCAGGAGTTTCTTAGCTCATTTAGAGGCTTGAGCAAAGATTTGAGCTAAAAAATCTGCCAGAGAGTTCAAGCTGTGTGATGAACTTGTACAATAAACTTCTATACTCTTGGCACTTCTTCATTATTTTAAATAACAGAGAATACTGAGATGGTTTTTGGTGTTCCTAACATTTAAATGTGTCCTATTTATGAAAAACCTACCGAAGGAAACAAATACTTCTTCTGATGAAATATTCCTTGTTTCATTCCCCGGGAAGGGAAACAGACACGCACAAAAGAACGTCTTATGTGTCTCATGGGTCCCTTGCAGCATCAGCGTCGATCTCAACTCATAGAAACCTTCACTGTCTTGGAAGTCTTCTTGTACCACAGAAATTTCTTGGGGAGAGAAAATAAGAGGAAAGACTCTCTTGTTACACTCCAAACTATAAGTCAGAGCTGTGCAAAATACTGGTACTGGAAAGCAGGCTCATATAGCTGCAGGTTTCTTCGCTGAGACACTGTCAAAGATTTGGCAAGAATGGTGTAGTCATGCCAAACCATAGTTCCCATCCTTGGCAATCGCAGGGGGCTCTGGTCACAGCCATTTGCCAGCTGTTTCCTTTGAGGAGGCCTGGTGCTCTCCCCTTCAGCCAGATAGACACCTACAGGTTCCCTGTGGCAGGAGTGGATAGCAATCATGACTATCCCTGGGAAAGCTGTTTTCCTTTGGACAGGTTCCTTTACCTCCAGGCTGCTCCGGCAGGCTCTCTCTGTCCACGTACCACAGGAGGCTTGGCTTGGGAAACGCCTTCCTCACGACACAGCTCACGTTAGCCTGTGGGGCAGCAAAAGGCAGTTGCTAGGTTACATACATATATATATATATATATATATACACACACACATATATATATATTACCCTCCTGGCTGCCAGCTTCCAAACTCCTGTACAGACAGTGCTTGTTTACTCACAGTCCTGCTCTGGAAGGAAGCACTTTCCTCCTCTTTTTTGTGTTTCTTGCCCACTCCCCTCATTTTTCTGATTGTGGACACTGTGGAATGAGAGCCCAGAGACATCTCCATTGCCCTGGGTGTCAGGATTCCAGCCCCCTCCAGTAAACTCTCCTGCCCCTAGCAACAAACACCCACATGGAAAAACACTGGAATCAGTAATGGGCCCAGTGTGTGTGTGGAGTATGAGACACTTTCTGATTGCCATGTAAATCCTTCCTTTGTTAGGCAGATAAAGAGACAAATCCCATGAAAAAGACTGTCTAGCCCAATGATATGTTGAATATACAAAATTAGATACCTTTGTAGCAGACACAATATGTAAGAGATTTCCAGAAATCACAAGGAATTGGATGCTTTAGATGTAGGAGTCCTGGTTCTATGCCAGTTGAGCCAAAGATCTGTGTTTGTGCTCTACTTAATTTCTCAGGAAACAATAGATGGGCAGGATCTCAATACCAAGGCTGGATGAAAGGTTGGGCACTAGCAGCATAAGAGGTCTCATCCTCATGCTGCCTGGACATTCCCAATTATGTTTATTTAGCAGGTTATGACACTGCTAAGTACTAAACACTATTATAAGAGAAATTGCCTTGTTCTTTTCAACAAAAGAAAAAAGCATGTGCTACTCATGCAGCACAAACCCCTCTTGCTCCCTCTTTCAAAGACAGTGGTTCCCACATTTAGTTGAAAACAAGCTCGATGTATATTGAAGCCAGCAGAAGTCAATCATTCAGTACAAAGACTGAAACTACCCAGCTGAAAGTCTTTCCCTGCCTTGGTAAACAGCACCTGAGCTTGTAGTGTAATTGTTTTCCCCTATCTTCCTCTTCATTATTCCCTTATTTTTCAGGCACTTTTAGGTCATAATACTTTTGTAAATGCTTCCTACAAAGAAATACAAGCCTGATATCCTCACTAGATTTAAGCCCTACAAGATAAGGCAGAAAAGAGAAGTAAAGGAGTCAGTGTTTGTTTGGAGATGAAGAACAGACAGAGGCCTTGGGGAGAGTTTCCATTGCCCAGTCCCATGATGGCACACCCCTTGCTCTGTTCAACAGGACAGTGCAGACAAAAGCCTGCAATGTCTAACACCACACCCAGAAATAGGTCACCAGGAAAATGATACCATTTTGCAGAACCAACTGAGTCATGGATTGTGTGAAGTGGGTGGTTATGGATAGTACAAGGTTCTGCCTGTCCACAAGCTCTGTTTCCAAGGAAAACCTTCCTAATTTGAGATACTTGCAGATCAAAAGCTTTGACTTGGAGAGATGTAATAGAAAGAAAAGCACCACAGAGCCAGAGAGACTTGCTAGTCAGTCATATGAGCCATAAATATGTTTTAGGCCAAGCATGGCCAGTGCAATTTGGCAGACTTTTAGGTTTTGCCATTACCAAAACTAAAACAGAGGCCCACACAGCAGAGAAGTCCTTAGCTAGCTCCAGTTTGTACTCACTGCTGCGGGGGCGGGAGTTGCTCAGAGAAAAGGGCATGAGCACCTCATGTTAACTCATTGCCTTGCCTGCTGCCCCGTGAGCTCAGTCACTTTGGAGGTCCCTCCTAGGCCTGATTCAGCTCAGCTTGCCTGGCCCTGCTGGGGTGGCATGGTGGCAGTCACAGGCATCACTCTTTGCTCCAAAAACGCTCACCTTCTGAGAGGTGCTGGCTGAGCCCTCCTGCAGGCTAATGAAGATCTCAGGGTAAGCTGGAAAGCAAACATAAATGTATTAGTGAAATGGACACCGCAGATCACAGTAATAGCTTCTGAAAACACTTAACAGCCTTGTTTCATAAGAGGAGTAGAAATTAAATCCTACCTCCAGCCACACATTGAGCAAGATAAAAGCATTCACAGCTGCAATTTGAGGTCAAGGAAGTGGTTTACAAGCCTGTATCAGCAGCTACTGCTGCAGGATCCGTGATGTATTTCACTGCCTACCTCAGCCAGGCTTGGGTGGCTTTGCTGGGGAAACAAACTAAAACCATCCTGCAGTCACAGCTCTGGCAGCTGAGCCACCTTTCCCAGGCCCCATGAAATCAAACACACCCCACTTGCTGGTTCCTCTGTGTGCTTGCCAAAAGACTCTATCTCCAAAAGACTTTAGCCATCCCCCAAAATGTTGATTGATTTTGGATGCCAGCTACCCACATGCTGTTGCCTGGACAGACGTGTGACAGCGTCCCCACCACAGATGCTTCCTGCCTTGCCAGGAAGCCCAGAGCCCACCTCCACAGCAGAGCAGCAGGTCACTGATGACCACACCCACATGAAACAAAAAACTGTTTTTTGCAGCATTTTTGGTTCTGGGCACAGCTGACTGTATAAATTAAAGCTATCAGGTACTGTAAACCTCTCTAAACTGGCATTTCTAGATTAGCCATTGGGATGCCTGGTGTGGAGAAATATTGACTGACTTGTTAAGTAAGGACTGTTGAAACTGTGTTAATGTATAACACATTGCAAAAGTTTCTGATAAATTGTGCTTCTGGCCCTTTCTGAGTCCTGAAACTGGACTGGAAACAAGTTCTTTCCCTGAATTACTTAGGAGATCCACAATTCTTTATCTTTCCAACCTAAACCTCACTGTAATCTCTACCATTAAAACAATTTTCTCTTTTCTTACCCTGTTAATTGATATAGGACTACCTCAGTTAATTACATTCCCCCCTGAGGTGAACTATTCAGGTTTCCCTGTTGTTTTATACAGCTAATCCACCAAGGACTTTCCTGACTTTATTTTTAATTTCCATTTTTCTGCCTGATGTTATCGATGGATTGTGCCTGGGCATGACTTACATTTAATTGTCATGGCCTTATGGTTTTCTGGACTTAATGTATGTTTTTTGAGTGGAATTTCTTTTTTTTTCTCTTCTGGGTTTTGGGTTTTTCTGCTTTTTTGGGGGGTGAAGTGGGATTATAGATTCTTCCTATCAGGAAATGAGTGTTTTAAGATTTCATTGTTGTTTCTTCCTAGCCAAAACTATACAGATGGTAGTGGAGCAGGCAGAAGACAGCCATACTTTTTCAGATAAAGGGAAAAGTCTGGTAAACTCAATCTTGTAATTGCTGCAGAAGTTGGCTGGGAGGCTAAATGATGTCTAGTCTAGTGCATACTCTTTGTTTTTGTTTTTGATGAGAACGGGTATGCTTTTCCACACCTGTATTGAATGCTGTCCTCTGCTTTGTGTTTGCTAGGTAACTGCTCTGGCAGGCAGCTCTCATGCATAGCTCTGAATGGTCTAATAGATCTTTTCCAATTAACATCTCAGCCCCTGTTAACAGTTTGACATTCATTTGTCTAGGTAGGATATTTACCAATGTTTCGGATCTAGCAGAAATTCAATATTTAGTTCAGTAGTTTCTGCTGCTGAGCTTTTACTCGTACAGAAAGGAGAAATCAATATTTGGCAAAGTTAGACATGAAAAGGCCATACCTTTTCACAGAAACTTGTATCTAAAAGAACTCTATTCTGGAAAAGAAATAAAGTATTTCAGTCGAAAAGTACCCTCTTAAAAAAAAAACTATCTTGACTGAATGTCTGTTTTTACTCAATATACCAAGACTCTCAACTCCCTTGAGAGGTTTTTTCCATGCCTTCTCTGTCCTCTCTGGTCCATTTCTCAGCTGCACTTGGGCCACCTCAAGCAGCTGTGAGGGAACATTACTGGCACCCCTCAGACTTGGCTTGTCACTGCTGTGTTTAGCCCTGCCTGAAGTATTTGTCAGAGGCATCCTGCATGATGAGTTTCCCACAGGCACCCTCTCCTCCTCCTGCTCCTCCTCCTGTCCCTTACAGCTCCATGGTGCAATAGCTGCCTGCCCTCCCTGCTCTGCTTTCAACCCATCCAGCCTGTGGGGTTCAATTGCATGAGTGTGTGGGTGACAGGGGAGCTGCTGGCTTGCCAAGATGGGAAAACCTTCCCAGGTTTCAAGGGGCCTTTTTTCCCTAGCTGTGTCCCTGCTAATGGCCAGGGTGACAGATATAACCAATATAAGGCACTGTTGACATTGCATACATATACTATCTTCAGATTCTGTCCCACCCATTTGAGGCTGGATCTAACGGCCAGAACACAAATAATCATTTTTTAATTCTCTGGTCAGCACAAGGAACAAGAGAGGTGCTGTCATCTGAAAGGGCTCTTTGTCTCCAGATGTCACCTAGAGAGTGCTGGGTTGTTCTGGGCAATGTCTCTGCCAGTGCTGCACAGGTGTGTGGGCTGGCTTGGGGGAGGCTCTAAGCTCTTGGTCTCTCCTCCTGCTGCAGCACAAGACAGTAAATGGAGAAAGGCTGGTATGGTGCAATCATGAGTGGCATGGCTTCAGCAAATGGTAACAGAAAAGAGTGAGACAGGATGCAAAATAGTTATTTCATCTTCAAAGTTCAGACATGAAAGGGCTAGGAACACAAAAGCACTCTTCCAGTGAGAGGTGGACACTAATGGCTGAGGGCTGAGAGACTTTCCTCAGCACCCACCACAAACCTCAGGGCTCTCAGGGAGCCCCTGCACCCCGTTCTGCCCAAGGGACCCCTGTGAGAGGGGCTGGTGGCACAGCACCCTGGTCCAAAGCCAGCCAGCACTTACTGGGAAATACAGACTGTTCACCACCAAGGGCCACAGCTGCTTTCTCTAGTTTGCCTCTCTACCCTGCTGTACTGATATTTTTATGTGGGTTCATGCACAGGTAAGCACACATTTCCCAGTAATTCAGAGAAAAACTAAATAAAGCAACCTCTTAGGCTAAGAGACACAAATCTAGGCGAGAGCATCAGCAGTGATGGAGGAGAGAGAGTTCAAGTGTGTTGGTATACTTGAACGATTACCCAGGTAACACTGTTGCTATTTGAGAAATGTTGATTTTAAAAAGTGTCTGAATCATGCAAACGCAAGAGGAGATTTCAGATCATTAACTTCTATTTCCAGTTCTTTTACATCAGCAACCAACAGCCCCCAGACACATTTTGCTTTTTTTTTTTGCTGCTCCCTATTGAACCTCTCTTTGAATTCAGAGTATCAGCCTTGAATGGCTGTGCCATCCTCAAGCTGTGGGCTTCCTCGGACAATCAGCTGCAGTCAAGGGACTGTTGACAAACCCATTGTTTAACATTCATTTACTTTAAGAGCTTTGGAAATATGTTTTCCAGACCAGCTGATCTATAAAGAGAAAATAAAGCCTGGTTTTCAAGTGGGCAGCAATTTTCTGATTCAGTTGTACCTTAGTGATTGTAGAGCAGTTCCTAAGCCACTTGGAAGGGAACAAGGCAAGTAACTAAAAATGGGGAAGGCTTACAGAAAGAAATTCCAGCCCACATGTTTGCAGCATACAGGCCCTGCCGCTCCTGACCAGTTTCAGACCCCCACTAGGACCCTCATTTTCAGAGCCAGAGTGTTTGGCAGTGGTTGAAAGTCACATGCCTTTGAGGATGTGACTACAACAGTAGTCCCAAACTGCTCACTAAATTTTGGCCATGATTTCCTAACCACAGGCAGCATGGTCATTGGGGCACAGAGATCTTGATGACCAGTGTGCTTCCCTGTAACCCACAAAATCCCAACATAAGCCTACACATCAGAGGAAGATACTGGACACATCCAAGGCACTGAGGTTGACATAGGT
This sequence comes from Orthonyx spaldingii, assembly GCA_013397795.1. Lineage (NCBI taxonomy): Eukaryota > Metazoa > Chordata > Aves > Passeriformes > Orthonychidae > Orthonyx > Orthonyx spaldingii. Next base: position 165,963 of record VZTJ01002057.1, on the reverse strand, counting down.
GCAATGAATCTACTATTTTTCCATGCCAGAAATTGAGGGAATGGGCTCAAATTCTTCTAAGAACTCCAGGGTTATTTACTAACATTTTACCTCATTGCAGCTGAAAAAATGACAAGGTAAATATATTTATATTAAAAAAAACCCCAGTATCTGTCAAAAGTTATTGGCTTCAGAACCAGACAGGAGTGTCACCTTTCCAGGTGCAAGGCAGCAGGCAGTTGGCATCAGCCCCTTACCAAACACTCTCACAGTGGTGCTGCTCTTCTGGACTCTCTCTGGGTGGTACAGCACGTGGCAGGAAAAGACTCTGCCATCATCAGTGATTTTGGTGGGGAAAACCTTTAGAGTGTTGTTCAAACCCAGGAGAACTCTTTGCCCGTACAGCACGCTGCTGTTCCTGTACACCGCAGGAAAGGAGGGCTCCTTGGTCAGAAGTTCCTCTTTCCTGCCATTTTCACCCTGTGTACAGAAAAAACCCACAAAACTGTGAAGTCCAGACACACACACAAATATTTTTTAGGCCAGCTCTATTCCCACTATGAAAAGCTTTCCTTGCACACTGTGTAGCAGTAAGTGGACATTTGCAGCATCTGTGTTTTTTTTCCAAATATATTTTTTGTCAGAACTTCAATACCAAGAGCAGTCATCATCTTGACAATAAAATATGGAATAAATAGCTGTGCCTGGTGAGTCCTGATCTCTGTAGCCTGCAGAGAGAGCAACAGAGGTGCTTTCTCACTGCACCAGTCTTTAAGTTATGCTGAACATCCCATACATATTAAATATGGCTGAAATTTCAAAGAAAACTTTGCTCTTTTAGAATTTTAAGTGGAAAAACCTGATAATAATCACTAAAATTTATCTCCTCTTATTGTCTGTGTGGCAGCTACCCTTAGCTGTAAGTACAGCCAGCATGTCCTGGACATTTGTGCCTCAGTACATATTTGCAAGCTTTACTCTGTATGAAGCGTGGTGACCCATATATATCATTGTGCTGACCTTTGGGGTTTTTTTTCCCTTTCCTCTCCTACTTTGTAGAGTGAACCAGCAGAACTGAAGTAGTAAGGATAGGGGTGTTCCCTATAAAAAGATTTAAAATTTTAATATTAAGAATGACCTGCATAAGGGAGATCTAAATAGATAGTGAATCAGGACAAAAGGTTAAAAAACCTAAAATATTTGGAAGTCACCTTTAAGGAAATTCTCAACAGTTACAGCTCCTCAGTGACAGCACATATAAATGAACAGGCAAAGCTCAAGGACACTGCTCACTGATATTTATCTCTACACATCAAAATGAATGCTAAAAGGTTACATTAAAACATGCATATAAATATTTATCCAGAAAGTAGATAAAGTACAAAAGTATAGCAAGCTTCATATCTCACAGAAAATTGCTTGAAAATAGTTTTTCATGTGGTTAACTTGATAACTGGGTTTGCATGTCTTCAGTGACATCTGTGACACAGAGGTTAACAAAACCAAAAACATTAGTCACTACCTTTCTTTTCTATCTCAAAGCAGCCTGACGTCTCACTATCCTACAGAGTAACCAAATATTTTTCAGAAACTAAAGCTTCACTACAGAAAAAAATAGTGGGAAGTCCAACACAAGAAATATTTTAGTTTTGTTACATTAGCCACTTTCCCTAGACCTGCTCTGTATGTGCTCCTGAAAAATTCAAAGCAATTAAGATGGAATTTTTCCTCTTTGTTTAACAGCTAGTATTTGCTGTGTATATGTTGCAACCTTGTGTTTATACTTTTTCCCTTTATTATCACAGTCCAACATGACTGATAAGTTTTTTTAGCAGATTCTGCAGGACACAGTAGAGCAGAACATTTTCATTTCAATCTGCAAAAATACCCTGCGGTTCTTTCTGAACTTTATAAAGTTCTGAGATGAAAAATACTTACCACTAGCCATTTCAAAGGATAAGTGGACACATTTTCTGAGGTCACGTCCTCAAAGCATGGAATTTCTAAAGTCTGGTTTAACCACACTTTCTTCAGGTAGTGCCTCTCCTCTTTTGTCATTGGAACAACAACAACAACAACAAAAAAGCCCAAGAAGGAAAATCAGAAACATGATGTTCATTGTGCTTTGAAAACCAATGCTCACTAGTCTTCTGTTCAAGGAACAGGCACATTTTTGTTTAGAAGGGAACTGTAATTTTCAACCATTACCCCAGACACATTTTTTAAGTGAAAGCCCCACATCTGATTCTAGTTGCAGTTTCATGACTCAATTCACAGCATTACCTGAATTTTTTGGCAATTCTTAAGAAAGCTTTTCTTAACTGCAGGATCATGATGTCTCCTTTTGGAGCCAGGATCATGATGTCTCCTTTTGGAGCCGAGAATAATTTGAAGCTTCAATTGTTATCTTACAATTTTTTTTTTCTGTGGCAATAAACCTTCACATTAATTTTGTGCACCTCTATTTCCTTTTCTCTGAAGATATCTGCAGACCTTCTTTCCACTAAGCAAGCTAGTCATTATGTCAGTCACGTTAAGATTAACCCTGTTTTTCAGTGTAAGTGCTCCTTTTTTTATTCTCCAACCTGCTCACTACCAAAAAACTTGTCGCTCTCTCCTTTCTCATCCATTTCAAAAGCCATTTCACCATCTCCTACCCTACCCATTCTCCATCCAGGGCTCCATCCAGCTGTGGAGGCTGGGCAGAGTGAGGCAGTGAACAGTGCACTGCTGTGGTCCAGATGCTGGGTCTGTGAGTGTGCGTGTGTGCATTTAGGCAGGAAGAGCAGTGGTGATGGGTGGGAGATGCTTTGCGTGCCGTGGTCAGCACTGACCCCTCTGACCCTTGCCACGGGGCAGGCAGGGGTGTGGTGCATCCTGCCATCCTCCCTGCCCTAAGACCTGCCTTCCCTCTTCCTTGGAGGCAAGGTAGCAGCACACACTGCAGGGAAACTCCTCAACTCTGCTCCCCTGGTAGCTCTGGCTTGCATGTTGAGATAGAACAGATATGTATTTCACTTTTTTCTTATCTTGAGGGGAGTGAGAATATCCAGCTGTCCCAGACTGTCATGTTATTTGTCAGTGGGGACTTTCTGGTGATTGTAACTTCCTTTGTATCTGGCACCCAAGCACAGAGCAATACTGCCAGCCTGCAGCCTGTGCCACAGAGATGTGAAGAAAGGCAGAGCCCAGATCTGTGCCCAGGGGAGCCAGCAGCAGAAGCAGCTTCCCTCCACTGTTCTCCTCAGTGAAGAACCTGAGGAGCCAGCTCTCACAGCAGGACACAGAGTGCAGAAGCCCTAACAGAGCTGGACAGTGCAGAGGGGATAATGAAAGGACAAAGCAAACAAATCTATAGTTTCTCTAGGAACAAAACTGTGCAGAAGATTTTGCTGGGACAAGTCACCATGCAAAAGTGCTGTGCAGAATACAACAAGTATGGAGATGAGTAGCCACCCCAGGAGTTCAGTCTGGAAACAGCTTCTGCCTACTCTCACAGTCACATATCCCAGCTGCTTGCTTCCCCCTCCCATCTCTGACTCCCATTAACAGTCTGTTGGCTAAAGTCCTCTGTGTCTGTCTGTCCTGTGAAGGCCTGCTGCTCTGTGGGCTTTTTACAAGTTGAGGGCATCTGGATTCACTTCACTTTGATGTAAATGAAAACTGTACTTCATCCTAGACTATCACCTTCATCCATTCAACTCATAGGTTGGATTAAGGTTTTTTGCCTTGAGTGGAAGTGGTTCATTGCAAAAGATCTGGTTACCTTAAAATACAAACCTGCAAGAGGTAGAAAACTCAATTTTTTAGTTCTCTCTAGCAAGCAGTCATCAGTAGCACAGCTTGCTATGTCATGAAGTTACTGAAAAAAGCCACAACAATGCTGGTATGAACAAGAGCTGCCCACTTTGTAGACAGCAATAACAGCATTGTACCTGTGCATATCAACCAAGGGCAATAGAAAAGGGGCAGTGCCTGATTAGCACAGTTACTGTACTAAGGAAGAGACAGAGAAACTTCATGTGAAGAACAGAAGCATGGAAGGGTTTCACGGGGTTACCAGCATGGTTTGTACCTCACTGCACTCCCCTTGATCCCTCTGCCCTGTGAAGCACAGGACAATTCCAGCAGGGTAGCCTACCATAACACACCCCCATAACACAGCGGGTAGAGCAGCAGCTCCATCTTTGGCACAATTATCCAGCGTGCACTGTTTAATCACACCCATCCTCTGGGAACTGGGCAGCTCTCACTTTGCCTCTCTGAGTTCCTCAGGGCAGGAAGGTGCCTCAGGGTTGCCCAAGATGTGTCTCCAGGGTAACAGCACCAAAATGCTTGGAGTTACTGCCGTGCAGGGGCCATCAGTGTTAAACATACCAGTCTGGCCTCATGATGCAGGTGAAAGGGCAGCGGGAGCACACTAAAATACCCTTAAAACAACCTGCACCCACCCTGCTCCTGACTCTTGAATGTCTGCTGTGTGTACTAGTTTGTAACCTAGGACACTGTGTCTACAGCCCTGGGCATAAGCAGAGTGCACATTAGCCTTGCAGCTCCGAACTGAAACAGTGCCGGGTTTGTTGTATTTTCTCTAATCCTTCTTGGGTTGTTAGCAGAAACCTGGGTCAGAAAGAGGTTTCTGGGGTTGTCAAATCCAGTTCCCCATGTTGCACAACAACAAGCCTGCTCAACACTCCTTCCAGTTCCATCTTCACTGCAGTTTGGGTTTTTGCCCTCACTGCTGACACTAACTAGCTGTTCCCAAAGTTGCTGCACTGACAGTTGCCCACTGTTGTTTAATTTGCAGTCAAATCCATTCTCATGTGATTTAAATGTGTTCCTTTACCAGGATAATTTAAATATCCTCCCTGGAGTTCACACTCTCCCCTGAGGCTAACTTACCAAGAGCAGTCATGCTGCTTTCCAGCTTCTTTTTGGCTGACAGAAGCAGCCAAATCTCCATTCCCGTGATTCTCCTAAGCAATTCCTTGCTTTGCTCCAGTGTGTTTTTGGTGGTGGGGATACATGCTCTTCCATGGAGCCAACGCCCAGCATGCCCTGCAGATTCCAGCCCTCAGCCTCAATCAGACAAGGGTGTTTTCTCTTTCTGGTGGCCAGTGCCACATGCTCACAGCAGTAACACAACATGGTTTGAAGACCCAACATCCTTAGCCCCACCATATCCCGAGCTGCTCATCCAGTCTCCTCCACAATGTTTCCCTAAAATGAAAATGCAGAACTGCCCACCTCACCACCTTTTTTTGCCTTACTGTCCAATGATGTATTCCACCAAACAAATAAGGTTCCTAGTCACGAGCTGAATAAAGCAGCTAAAGAGTGCCTGGGAAATAGGAAACTGTACAAGCAACATTCAGTGGCACCACTGTAAATCCCAAACACGTCACCATCACCAATCAAGAAATGCTCATCTATCCTGATATTTTCCCCCACCCCTTTAGGAGACAGCAAAATCTCATTGGCAGTCACTCACCTTCTGCCTTGACAATAAGTTGAATTGTTGCAGCCTTTGTCCCATATGGGTAAGTGGCAAAAGTGCATTCGTACTGCCCACTGAGGGACATGGTAACATTCTTCAGATGCAGAGCCCACCAAGTGCATTCAGACGTGGCATTTGGATTGGTGGAACACCAGGACTCCATGTCATCCCTGCCGCAGCACCTCCTCGTGCTGAAGGACACCAAAAAGCTGTAAGGAGCCTCAGAAAACTGAAAGTAATGGGTGCCATAGGTGGGGTGATGCACAGCTATTTTGGTGGACGGGCTGCCATCAGTCTTGGACCACTGTGTCTGTATGATGTGGGTGCTGTGCGCTTTTGGGAACAGGCACGTCAGGGTCACGTCAGTACCTGGCAGAGCATGGACCACTTCTGTCTGGGTAATGACATCTGCAATCTCGCCTTAAAAACAAACAGGATAATTTTCAGTGCAAGTAATATTTAAATACAGCTTTTCCTAAGCCATCTTGACATGATTTGGTGTCTTAGCCACAAACAACTATGAAGACCCTACAACTGTAACCACAGGCTTCCCAGCACGGAGCTTTACAGCAAATCTCCACCAGTACAGACTGCAGAGAGAGAACTGGGACAGCAAATGCGTGTGTGTCTGGAAGAGGCCAGGGAGGTCCTGTCACACTTGTGGGAGAGAAATGAGAGCTCTGAGGGCCTCTGTGAAAATGAAAATCTTTCAAGTAATATAAATAAAGCAGAAGCTGGGCCCAGTTATTCCCCAGTTCCTTTTGCAAGAACAAATGAGCTATCCCCTCTGGCTCATTCCCTGCCCCATCCCCCTGCCCACTGCCTCTGTGGGTTTGGCAGAGAAAGCCATTCTCCATGTTATTAAACAGCTCCTGCATGTCCTAAATGAGTGTCTGTCTCAGTGTCAGAGCTAGCTGCTCTGGTGTGTGTAGTTTCTTCCTCAATTAATTTCATAAAGCAGGTGGCAGTCCTTAGTGTGCCATATAAAGGAGTAATGGGTCGATGAAATGAAGGGGCTTTCAGCAGGAGCCTGTACTACTTGGTTTAGCTGTTGTTGTAGTAAAATTGATTTATATCCCTTTCTCCCTCCTATGAGTAAGAGTCTTGCAGTCCCCAAACCCCTGAATGCAGGGCACTGACAAACTCAAGGAGATGAAGAATTTATGGAGGGGGTTGTTGCAGTGAGACAGGTAATCAATCAGTCCCACAGAGTCATACACAAAAAATCCCTTTTCCAAAAGGACATTGGGGTCCACAGAAAAAAATGAGTTGTGCAGTTGTCCTTGGGCAGAGACTTGTTGCCCTCCATTTACATTGCATTTCATCCTCCCTGTGTATCATAACATCACTGTATATTTGCTTTGAGAATTCACCCTGCAGTTCTGCCAGCTGCAAGTGCCCGCTGCTCACATCCTTTACTTGAAAAAGCTGGGTACCAATTCCTTTGTTTTGACATTTGCTCTGCCACCTGTGGTACAGGGCTCTGGGGCAGGGTCAGGCAACCTCAACTGTGCTCGAGTGTGCCCCACACTGTGCCAGCTCAGCCAGGAAGGAGCAAGGCAGGGACCCTGTGCACCTTTAACTCTGGCGTGACAGGGAAAAGGCACAAGGGCAGACTGACACATCCCCACAGAGCTGGCTCTGATTTGGTACCTGTCCACTGAAGGGTGACATGGACACTTGGAGACCAGATGTGTGGAGAGCAAAGCTACTGAATGGCCATGGCCAACATTAATCTCTGCTGTTTCATTGCTGCACGTGTTCTGCTCATATTGTACTTTTATTCTAAGAGAGGTGATGATGTAAGAGGGTAAATAAAAATAAGCCTGAATGACAAGTCTCACAGCCTAATTATTTTAAAATTACTAAAATTATTTTTGTTAGTCCAAGTAGCTTATTATAGGAAATGCTCTCTGATTTCATCACAAATTTTGCATCAGTAAAAGTTAAGAAAAAAGCAGTTAGGAATCTTGCAACCAAACTATCAGGCAAACGACATAGCATTTTTTCTCTCATATTCATGTTGATGTTGCCTTAGGTCTAACAATCATATAAAGAATGCCTATGAAGAATCACTTGAGTAACTTAAATTGCATTGAAAAAGTTATATATGTAGAAACAACATAGTCATTTGCATGGTTTCTTAGTAGCCTAGCACATTAGATTATTGTAACTGAAAGTCTTTTGTACAAAAGTGCTCTTAGCTTTTTGCTAGCATCTCAATATAAGTAACATCATTTTATGCCAACTTTATTTTTCAAAATCAAATAGTGTCCATTAGTGCATACTTGTGCTCCAATTGAAACTTCTTAGAGTAACTTCCTGACATTTGGGTGTCTGATCTCCACAAAGGGCATAGAGGCCTCCACTTTCACCTTTGAGTGACTTCAGTGAGGACTTCATCCTCAGGGGAAAAAAAACCCCAATTCCTATTTTTCTCTAATTACTATTGCTTTCTTACATGTGCATGTTTTGAGGCTTCTATTATCTTCTTTGCATTTGAGGTTTTCTATTTTCTATGAATACATGTATGAATTATTTTTCCTTTATTTTAAGAACCAGTTTGCCTCAGTGATGTAGAAAAAAAGAACAGCCCATGCCAGATTTTGAGGTACATCTTACCATGCTAGTCAAATACATGCAGTTTTTCCCTTCTTAACTGGAAAATTGTGTATCCTACAAAATTGTTCTTCCTAGCTGGTAATAAGTATTCCTGCATTTATCATGGTCAGAATTTTGAAGGGATGGGGGTGGGGGTTTGTGAACATCATACTTTTTCTTGGTTTTCCTCAGATTGCTTTTGGTTTAAACTCCCTCTGACAAAGATGCAGCCCTCCTTAGTCAACACTTCTGAGTGTTTTACTTGAATGACAAACTTATTTCTCAAGCCTTTAACACAGCACATGGGGTTAGGTGGAGAAGAGGAAGGGAAGAATCTGTTTAAGGGTTTGCAGCTGTACAATTTACTCTTGCCTTAAAGTGTTTCAGTTCTTCCTCTCTCTGCATACACAGGTATGTAAGACAGAGACAGAGAGATATTTTTTATTTTCCCATTGAAAGCAGTTTTCCTTTTGGCCCATTTGAGAGGAGGACATATTGCCCTAACTTTAAGTGAGCTCATGCCAGTGATTATTCTGGCAGGTTAAGCATATTGAATTAAGTAATCTGCTAGTCAGCACAAGCCATTTACTCCTTACTAGCTGCACATTATAACGAGGGTTATTAGAAAGTTGTCAGGAAACAGAAAATCATCGTCAGTAGCTACAGCTCACCCTAGTGAGACCCACTAATCCCAGCCTGCCCCTCACCACCCTCCATCATAAACTGAGTCAAGGTGTCCTCCTGACACTCTTACCTGTGACACTGGGCACCAAGAGCAAACAAAAGAGAGAGAAGAGCCACCTTGCTTTCATCTTCACTTGATGAAGTTCTGGTGAATATGTAGCTGTCTCAGTGCTGCCTCAGAAAAGGAAGTGGAAGTGGCCTGGCCCGTGCAGACAGGCAGATGTGCAGCACAGTCACTTAGCATGACTTTAAAGAAATGCTTCATTAAACTGAAAGCCTCAGTTTCCTGCCGGGGTGATAAAATAAGTACAGCTTGTGAAACCTTTAAGATGAAAACATTACCTACATTTTAAGGCCATGCTGAAAACCAATTTTTTTCCCTTTGTCTTTTCAGATTAACTCAGAGTAAGCAGTTTACTGGTCTACACACACCCAAAAGCATGCCAGGTACCTAAGTTTGAATCTATAATTTTGGGGGATATGGTTTAGGGGTGATTAGAGTGGTGCCAGATTAGCTGTTGGACTTGTTCTTGAAGGTCTCCTCCAACCTTGGTGATTCTGTATTTTCTGTGTACTGTATGGTAGATAGCATACAAAAAAAAAGCTGACTTTTTTTCTTCCTTCATTTCCTTCATGTATTAGTTCAAAATATCTCACCTATACTATTTCTAGACTCTCTACATTCAGTACCTTTTAAAAACTCAGCAAAATATCAAAAACAATCCCCAGAAATTAAAACCAATTGAAATGAGGGTTTTTACACTCACTTTCCCCCCCCTTTTTTTCTTTCTAAGAAGGAGAACATTAATTATTTTCCACAGTCTGATGAATTCCAGCATCACATGTGACAAAGTCCCTCAGTGTGTTTAATCCCTGTACTGTCCTTCAGCTGTCAGTTTGGGTAATGGCAGCACCTTCAGGTAGAGAAGCATGGTTCCTGGCAGTCCTGTCACCTGTCTTTATTGCAGGTCACCTGTACATCCTTCTGAGCTGTCCTGGAAGCACACTGCATTTCCATGAGCTAGGCACACACCTGCCAGCAAAGCATCTCATTGCAGGCAAGTCATGCAAATTGGACCTGCTGTTGGCAGTTTTTCAGAAAGAAACAGGTTTGAGCTCTTGCTTACCACACTTCTTTCCCCCAGGCCAAAAAGAGCAGGGCAGGACCCCTTACGTACCCAGCGTGGATATGTGTTATTTGCTGGCTCTTCACGATGTGGGTGTTTGGCAGTACGGATGGGCAGGAGGCCTGTTGGCCCTGATAGCTCCATCCTTAGGGGCCCGAGGACAACCCACCATCTGGACTTTGGGACAGAGCCCATTCCTCAGGGAAGAGAAGGCAAGTGTCACAGCCCCTTAAATAGGCACCTCTCTCTACCAGCAGTGCCCTCCCTCAGGAGGGAGTCCTTGACTGATCTGAGTCCTGACACGTCTTTTCCTGACTGCCAACTTTTGCTAACCACGGAGCACCCCATACCTTCAGCATGCAAGGTACAAAGTAAAAGGTGAAAAAGAAAGACCTTTCTGGTCATTCTCCTATTTTGTGACCTGCCAGATATAAACAACATCTACACCACTTCCCTAATTTGTGCATAAGCAGCCTTTAGGTGTCACATTTAAACAGGCTCCAGCTGGAGCTGGTAGTGCTGGCCAGGCTATGTCAGGGCTCCACACACGTCCTGAAGAAAAAATTCTGCTGCACAGTTCTGTTTTTGTTTGCATTGCTCTTCTACCTGAGGAAATGCACTAAAAGCACTTGTAGGAAATGCACTGGATGCTCAGGTTACTGCTAAAGGAATTGTCCCTGGGGATGAAATCTCTGCTTGTCATTCAGAAACCTGACAGAGAAAGATCGGTCCCAGAGGATCAAGAAGTCCTGAAGCTGAGGATGAACAGAATATTCAAGCTGTTGTAATTGACAGACACAGAAGGGAGTAAAAACACTAAAGAGATATGTTCTGGTTTCCAGTTCAGAGCAAAGACCACAAAGAACCCAGAGATTACCTGCAGATACTAGAATTCAAGAAAATCTAACTTCAGTCTAAAACTTGGATTTTCATTTATGATTGCAGTTACCTTAGCTTCTCCTGCTGATCAGGTCATGTAGGCTTTGTACCATGAGAGAATGTATTTTGTCTTAAATGAGCTTTTTTATTGATCTGAAACACACATCACAAATTGACAAGACAGCCCAAGTGCTGTGTGGCGTATTCAAGAGACACAGAAATCCCTGAGCAGCTTGTTTGAGTTACTAGATCACTGTATCTTGCTCTCAGAATTTGTTTCTCACCCTTAAAATAACATCCTAAAAATATACTGCTGCCATGTTTCATTGTGTTGGCTGAATGCAGCCACCCAGCTCTGTTGCTGTGCTTGGTGATTAAAGACAGACAGGAAAGAAACCTCCCAGCACGATGGAGTTTTATTCAGTTCAGAACTGTGTTTTGCCCCAATTCCTACCTTAAGCCCAGGTCCTGAAATAGTCACTCACCCTGCTGCCGACATTCGTGTGTGTGAACAGCACAGTCCTACTCTGCAAATGGCATCAAAACCCATCCTGAGACACGCCACTTCTCTCAGCCTACTGCCAGGGAGACATCCCTTCCCTGGAGCCAGACCTGAGGTCCTGCTCACAGCAAAGCAAATTATTATGAGAGTTTCTTTCCCCACTACCCCTTTCCTGGAAAGTTACTTACAGGCAGCTTTGCAAATGCCATGGGTGGATGTTACATACCAGGGCACGGACGGCAAGGATGAGAGGAGCCACCAAAACATATCCAGGGACAGTGGACCTCGTTGGTAGCTGGAGGGAGGACGCATCTGTATTTGGCTTTTCCTTGGTGGAGAAGCTACAGGGATGACTGTCTCAGAGCTGGGATGTGCAGGTTTTTCCTGCCATTCCAGAGACACCCAGAAATCGCTGCAAGGCTGGGAGGTTTCAGAGGAAAAGAAGCTGTGCCCAAGCAAGTGACACACCTTGTCACTGGATGTGTGAACCACGGTCTTTTCTTTCAGGCTGGACAAGCATTTGACCTGGTTGATAGTCCCCTGTGTCCCAGGTGGTGTCAGGAACAGATGGGCTCTGAATATCATCCAGGATGGGTCCCCAACAGTGCACAGCGAGGGGCTCTGCCCACTGCACAGGGACATCTCATGCAGCATTAATTTTTTTTCCACTCCTGTGAGAGTAGGGGATGGCAGTGGGGGATCCTTTAATTATTTTCTGCAGATCTGTTCACCACTGGAGGAGGTATTTTAAACACTACAAATGACTCTTTCCATGGCAATCACCCTATTATGCGTCATGCTCACAAAACCCTCCACTGCAATACATTTCTTCTGCCTCAATTACAGTAAGCTGTACCTAAGGAAGAAGCACAGCTACAGTCAGTCCCACAGAAAAAGAAATCTTGAACTCCAGAGACAAATTCAATTATTCACAAAGAGAGCCTTTTTAGAAATGCTAGGGCACGAGCTGTTCCTGCCAGAGGCGAGGATGATTACCCTTGCAGACTGGTGTCCTCTAAACATTGCTCAAAGAAAGCACAGGTCCCCCGTGGAAAAGAGAGCGAGATTTTGAAGCAGGAATTTCATTAAAGAGTAAACTAACCTTTCAGGTTCGCTTGGCACTTGGCACAGAAACTCCCACTTCATCAGTGTGTTTTGGATTTGAACTCCTTTGAAACCTGCACTAATGACTCCACAGCCGATGGGCACCTTTGACCACAGCACCTCACGGGGGGTTGCATGAGTGGATGGCACAGGCTGGGGGGGTGGCTTTGCAGGGGCCAGGGCACTGAATTGGCAGTGGGACACCCACTAGGCTTTTTCAGTGACCCCCGGCTTCCTCAGTCTCTCCTTCCCACCCCTAGCTCTGGTGCCTCTCTCCTGCTCGCAGCACTGCCTCTTCTGCATGTGGGGGACAAGCGGGAAGGGGGTCTCTTCCTCTGCTTCCTCCTTGTACTCCTCCTCCCTCATGGCTGAATGGGCACACCTACACCCTGTGTACGACACAGTCCAGCCCCAGTTCCAGCCAGGGTCTAGAGGCAGCAGGGCGAGGTACATATATTTCCCTCTCACCTGCATTTTCTCCATCTGAAAGATGTTTAATGCTCTGAGTGAATTTTTGTTCCCTATTCCCTCACTAACAGCTTAGAGTATGGGAGAAAACCAAGGACAGCTTAGCCCTGGGTGCCTCCCTGTTTCAACTTTATAATTACTTTTTCTAATTAGAAGGCTTACAGGTCATGTTTCAGAGAAAGAGAGCATATGTTTGGGGGGTAAACGGAGGAGAATGAGCTCCCTCACCTTCTCTGCCATTCCAGCCACAGGTCCCTGTGGTCCTCTGCTCCCATTTAATACCATTTCTGACCAATGATGTTCCATTGGGGCAAGCTGTTGAGCATTTGTTGTGAAAAGTGCAAATTACTGAAAAAGCAGAGTATAAAAAGTGCAACCAATGAGCAAAACAAAACAAATAACAGGCACATTGACCCAACAATTACACACTAATGAAATACCACCGTGTGAAATCCAGCCAGATATTTATCAAAATTAAAGACTCTACACAGTCATTATTTTTAAAATGAAAAGGAAGGCACACATGAAACCAGCCCTGCTTTCTTTGGTCACTTTCTCTTTTCTAGATACAGCACAAGCTGTGCTTCCCCACTGTTTTCAACATCATCAACTAAAGGTTTTTCACTTTACATCTCATTGTCCAGGTTTTGTAAGAAAATGTTTTGAAGTAGATGAAGAACTGTGTAACAAAATGTAATGGCACCCATAGCTTTGAAAAAGGCATTTGTTTGGAAAGGATAGCCCACTGCCAGTGCTGGAAAACACCTGCTCATGTGAGACTACAAGGTTAAGATTTCCACTGCAGCCTCCCAGGAGGGCCATGTCATCCCCTGATCACTTTGACAGCAGCATCAGAGGCTTGGAGCAGCTTTTGTGAATCGCTCCAGCAAGACGACTCTACTTGTGAAAGAACCTTTCTCAGACACAGCTTTTGGGGCTTTATTTTGAGTGGTGCATGACAGAAGGAGTTAACAAGACAAGCAACAGACCAGTTGGTCAGAACCAAAAAGCTGAAGTTCACTTCCGAAGTGATATAAACTAGATGGGTTATACAGCTCATTTTACCATGCAGACTGTCTCCAATGGATTGTGTTCCCCAACTAATTTAAACTCATCCATACTATTGTATGCAAATACCTTCCTGAAGGCACACAGTCACCTGGCCAGGGCACAACACAGTGCACTGGTTAGAATTCACCACTGAAGAAACACATCAAATATGAAAGATTAAAGATGTGAAAGTTAACTTCAGATACATTAGTAGTGACAATTTGAGGGCAGCACAGCTGTCTTTATAAAAAAAAAAATCAAATAATTTACAACAATAAAAGGCCAGGTTTACAGTGACACTGAGAACCATAACTTGGATTTTTTTTTGACAGAACAAGTTGAAAGCATCAGATGTTAATGAATTCGTTTGCATGCATCTTTGTAGCCTATAAATACCTTTCATGCTATCAGCATGTCAGAAGCAACCACAGGAAAATGAGATATTACTCTCATCACATCCATCATCTATTAAATTGTCCACTACACTGTAATTCCCTGTCTCTTCAGAAAAGGTGGTGAAGTACAAATGAGAAAAGCAAAACAAAAAGAGATTGTTTCTCATGTTGAGTCTGACTGCAGAGAAGAAAGACTATCTCAGTGGAGCCTGTGTTTGGACCCTTGAGGTGCTTTAGTCTGGAGCCTTGCACAGCAGAACACCTCACCCAGGTCCTGGAAAGAGGGGAGTCATCTCCAGAAGGCAGCGCAGAGCTGAGTGCTCCTTGTGTGAGCACAGTGTGGGACAAATGCATTCCTAAATCTGGGTATCTCAATAGAGTTAACAGCCTGCAGTTAGGTGGGATAAACACAGCTCAGCAGTAGCTAGAAGGTAAAATGGAGAGTAGGAAACTTCTTGGATATTTCTGCATAATGTTATTTTCCACACCATAAGCAGAGGAACACGTGACAACTGCAGACGTGAATCCTTTTGGTTCACTCTGTGCTTGAAGGCATAATGTGAACCTGCCCTAAGGAGCCTGCAAGGAGTTTTCAGTGTGGCAACGTGCACTGAACACCAGAGTCCTTCCAGAGCGCTCCTGGCCAAGTAGCTGAAGAAAAAGATGGAGAATTAAGATGGTTTTTGACAGAAAACCCCTCTTTTGATATTCAATATGACTTCCTAAAGTTTCAACCACCACTAAAATTAAGAAAGACTTCCACTTTTAGGTTGATTTGTACGGGTCACTGTCCATGAAAAATACATGTTCAGTTTCTAGCTGAATTTGTCACTTCCCAAAACAATACTAGCCAGGGCCAGCACTATTGCTGCTTCTTTCAGTGAAACTTCGTATCTCAGCTAATGGGGATTTAAAAGTGTCACTGTTCCCACATTCTCTGAATAAAATAGAGAAAGGACAACCAAATAATGAAAATCATCCCTGAGTGCCACCTGAACTGGGGCTTTGATCATGAACAAAGAGTAGGCTAGTAGTCATCTCCTCTAGCCCTCCTCCCAGTCTGACCCCTTGTCCTCAAAACTATTTCCATCCCAGTCACTGATGTGTTACCTAACCATTCCCAGGAGCCTGCATGTGACCCACTGACACACAGGCACCACTCGACTGAACAGGCTCTTCCTCTGCCTGAAATGAGGTTATGCTTTAACTTCTCCACAGCTGATTAAGCTTAGCAATGCTGCTAATGGAAATGAAATCATTTGAGGCCACTAGCAGAGCAGCTAACTTCTATTTTGCATGATTGCCTCCATTTTCAAAATGAATATGTAGTGGCTCAGGTGGGTTTAACTGCCCAAGTTGATGGGTGGCTGCTGGGTGCTTCCAGACTGTGTCCCAGAAGGAGCACCACTCTTAGACAAGGGAAGCCACTCATGTTATCCAAGTCTTCTTTCCCAAAAGGCTGAAGCCACCTTCTCCCCCTTGGAAAATCAATGATTTCAGTAAATGAATTTCAGTCTGTTACTGTAATTGGATTAAAAAATAAAAAAAAAGGGAAAAAAACCAGGCACCATCTTGCAAGACTTAAGACAGTCAGTAAGCTGGAGAATTGCACTGCGACTGAGCACAAATCAAATAGTCTATTTGACATTTTAATTGCAAATAAGAAAACCTCTCATTACAGAACTGAACAAAGTTGACTTGTGTGAATCAGACTCTCCAGAGAACCCTTTCCTCCCCTGTCCCCTGCTCAGCTGCATGGCAGCATCATGAAAACTATTGCAGCTGTGGCCATTACCGGTCATCATTTCTCCCTATAAAATTGCACTGTGTTTCTCTAACAGATGATACCATGCAGCAAAGAGCTTGTCAAGGAGGAATAAAAAAAACCCACCACACAATTGCACGAAAAACACAAGTTTAAAAGCCATAGATCTGTTTGCAGGAGGCTCGATCAAAATTGCTTCAGGCTCATTTCAGTGATTTACCTCAATACACCAGAGACACATTTGGCTTGCAGTGCTTCTGCCACGCCTTGGCTGTGGTCTATGAAGATGCAAGAGCAAGGACTGAGCCTGGAGATCAGTACAGCTGACCAGCTGCTCTGAGTACAGGTACAATTTTAGAAGTCTGATTTAATATCTGGTTCAACCAGAAATGCTCGTGGCTAAATTGGAAATAAAACTAATCTATCCCTATTAGATTGGGGCTGTAATCTCATAACACCCTCAGATATTGGACTTCCCTGACAGGCTTCCTGCTTTACATTGGCTCTCATTCCCAACAAGCTGAAGAGAGTGAAGTGAATAATGAAAGAAATGTAAGTTCAAAGAAAATTCATATATGGTTCAGTGGCTTGTACAATAGAAGCCTTTAACAACCCATATACAAAACAGAAAGGGAAAGAAGCAGTCTATGAGTGCGGTCCATTCATCCAGAAGGTAACTTTTGTTATACCAGTGTGGATGCTGCCCAGATCTGAAAACACTGGGTGCAACAAGTGGGGATCCTATGCAGGATTGCTTACTTTTCCTGAACAGAAAAAGTACATGCTCAGCTTTATGGGATTGGTACACTGGTTGCCCACAGGAAAGAACTAGGATTTTTTTTCAGGGAAGTAATCAGCTGTTTCAAAAAGGACAAAATATTGAACAGAGCAAGTCTATTAGCTATCTTATTATTAGAATTATTACCTCTAAAAAGTATTGATCAAAGTAGCTTGGGTGCAGTTAGTCTGACTTTGGCACAATGTGAAGAATTAGATCTCTTGACAGGCTCTCCAGCATGTTTTCCAGCAATGTTCCTTTTCCAGCTGCAGTTTTCAGCAGTATTTCTCTATGGCTGACCTTTCCTTCCCTCACCAGAATCATGTTTTGCCAGCTCCTAACCTGCTCTGTGTAGAATAGCTCCAGAAGCCAGGCAATTCCTCTGGATTGGAGGTTCCCAGACCTGGGAGAGAGTTACCTCTGCAAGACCTCACCCACCACCTCCCAACAGGCAGGGATGACCTTCTGTTTTGTTTTATTTAACCCACCCACACCAATTCCCAGAAAAAACTTCACCATCCATCATCTGTACAAAACAACACAAGTTCCTTGCCAAGAGCAACAGCTTTTCCATGGGACCTGAAGTGTACCTAAAAGCTTGACATTTACTGCTTCGCATTTTCTAGGAAGCAGGATTTAGCAACCCACATTTAAACACCACAGAGAAGACTATTTTTTTTTTCCTGTTCCCCCATGCTGTGTACTTTCTTTCTGGGAAACTGCCAAAGTCTGTCTCAGGAGCTTGTTATTTTGCTCCAAGAGACCAAAATCAATCGATCAATCCGTGACTTGGCGGAGTTGGAAGAGAAGATTAGGACTCTCAAAGCAGATTATAAACACAATCCCCTCAATTAACTTCTCTGGGATGGGCTAGAGGTGGTTAGATCCTCATTAAGTTAATTATTAGCACGGATGGGCAATGTGCATATTTTTTATGACAAATCGTATTAATTTCAAGCCCAAAGCAGTAAACCCAGAGAGAGGCTGAGAAGCAGGGCCACTGCCCTGCCTGTCAGGCCACTGGGAACCAGCTTCAAGGGCCATGTTTGGCCCCTGCCACGTGCAAACAGCCACCTGCTCTAGCCAGCAATGCCAGGGCTTTTCCCAGCCTCCTTGCTTTCCAGGCACTTGGGACTCCGTGCCCTGCCTATCTTTCCTGAGTACATTAAAGAGATGTCATTAATGCAGAGACCTCTGAATTATGCAGCTGATGTTGTGGGGGCTCTTTAAAGCTGCTGTTTTGCAGGCCAAGGCTGGTGCTCCTGCTGTGGTGTGGGGAGGAGGGCTGGTGAGGGCACCTCTGGCATCGCCCTTCGCAGCCTCCTGCGACTCTCAAGTGAGAAAGCTCAAGTGGCATCCCCGATCCCCTCCCTTTGCATGGAGAAGCAGTTGAAGGAAACATTTTGTGCCTGTATAGTTTAATCCATAACTACACAGCTCTCAGGGAATTTTAAGTGTCCAGTTTTCTGGGCCTGAATAAGCTTGCCAGAACACAGGAAGTTTTTTGCTCCTGGAAAGCAGGCACAAAACTTGCCCTGAAATTGCTCTAACAGCTTAGTCCTGACGCGGTTTTGCTGCCATTATGATCATCATTCTCAAAATGCCCTTCCATAATAGCCCATTGCATTTTTAACAATAGAACTTCCCCAGCCTTATTCCAGAACTTTTTCAGGGATTAAAGCCTTAAAATTATGTCAACTACAGTTAATCTTACTACAGAAACTTGCCAAGAGGATGGAAGCTACATATGGAAGTCACACTTTTTGGGTCTCAGACCCTGCACATAAAGGCCAGTTTCCCCTGCTGATTCATGCCATGCCTAAGAGGTAGCTTCCTCATTTGAGTTATGGGATCAGGCTCTCTATGTGAAAAATGAAGGCATTCATGGCTCTGTCAAAAGGGCTCAGAAACCTGACCTTGACACTGAGTGTAGATTGGATTCCCCGTCAAGAGTTCAAAGGAAAGAAACTGAACTGTGACCCAGAAAGACTGAAATTAGTTTACAAAAATATCCTGTTCTATGACACAGCACTATATCCATGCTCCTTGCTCAGCAAGAATTTATTAAAACTCCTTACTGCCTGAACAACATTTAAGGGCATCTAAATGAGCAACAGCACTGGCAGGCAGTACCTTGCACTGTCCTGTTGGGCAATCAAAACTGTGCCAGGCAAGTGTCTGATTTAACCTTTTTGTCAGGCTCCTGTAGCCTGTTGAAATCATACGAGATCCTGGCAGCACTGCTGACCTCCAGAAAAAGAGCCCCAAATTGTTCCCCTGTGAAAAGCTGGCAGATGGACCTTCTCCAGTGGCTGATGTACTTGGCACAGCCTGAAGAGTGACTGGGAGCACCCCAGTGAGGGGAGGGGAGGGCTGGCAGGCAGCTGAAGACACCCGGATTCTCTCAGCAAGGAAGATAACATGTCAGCACGACCCACCAGTGACACATGTGACTGCCTAGGAGCAGTGACAGCTTGAGGCCAAAACTGATTCTTGCATTCATCCATCTGGATAAATATTTGCTGCTGTTAAGTGTGCTCACCAGTGGGAATACATGATTAAAACATTTCTAATTTGTAGCGCCTTCAAATGCATTCATGTCATTCTCCCTTCTCCAGGGGACAAATGGCATTTATAAATCCTCAATATTTTTCTAACTTCTGGTATTATTGCAGGTGAAAAATCAGAACATTTGTACTTTAGCAGCCTGTTAGGTACATGTTGCCATTTCATGAAGATTCAGATCTGCAACCCCAGGCCAAGCTCATCTTCCAATGAATATGTAATTGGTATGGGGTGACAATGGAAAAAGGCAATAAGCAGTTTTTATAGAATCACAGACTGGTTTGGGTTGAAAGAGACCTTCAAGAATCATCTAGTCAAATCCCCTGTCATGGGCAGGGACATTTTTTACTAGGCCAGGTCATTCAAAGCCCCACCCAACCAGACTGACTACTTCCCAGGAACGGGGCATTCTGCTACTCTTCAACCTGTCCTGCTAGGAAAAAAATTCTGAAAAAAAGTCTTATATTCTAATTTATCTACATTTTGTTTTGTTTGTTGTTGTTGTATGGTAATCTATGTTATTGATAATTTTGGTTGCTAGCCTTGTGCTAGCACCTTTTTGTTCTGCTCAACACCCAGCTTGATTGGATTCAGCACAGGACGTGTATGCCCAGGGTTCTTACCTTATACTGCTGACGGCTCCCAGTGGTAATGTTTTCTTTCTTGCACCTCCTTCTTCTGCTCTTTAGACAGGGTAAGGTAGCACCAGCCACACCAGAAAAGCAGGAAGCCTAATTGCTGGAGCTGTGCAACTGAAATGATGGAGTTTCCTAAGTCTACAACTGAGATAAGAAGCTGCCTAATAACCAAACACACAGGATGTCTGTAGTCCATCAGAGAAGTAATCAAAGCCTGAATAAGACACTTAGCGTACTTTAAGACAAGGCTTTGTAGACTTGGAGAAGTCCAATTACAGCATCTCAACTTATATGGAATAAATTGAAGACAGGACTGATGGTGAACAGACCTGGAATGAAAGCTGAGCACTTGGCAGAAGTCAGTGATTGACAAGGAAACATGGAGTTCTCTGTGTGTTCTCAGTAAGAAAAGATTGCCTGTAAATAACCAACTCAATTTATAAAAAAGGAAAGTCCAGCTTCAGCCTTTGGGCAGGCATTTCTACAGTGTTGGACCCCACCAGGCGCAGTGTTGTGTTTGCTGCTTTTCAGCCATGGAGTAAAGAATGTTGGGGGTGACAAATACAAGACTGAATCAGACCTGTGCTAAAAGACAGCTGAGTAAATGAGGAATCCTGGCTGGGGAACTGGAGGGGGCAGAAGGGGCAAGGACAGCCTGCTGAGCACTCGTTACAACCAGCCTGTGATCTCACGCAGGCAGCCTGGCACAGCTCATCAAATCACCACCGTGCTGGTGGTGACTGGGGGGAGGAGGCTCCTGGGGAGAAAGCAGCAGCTGTGGCTGCATAGCAGCGCTTGCAAAGTCCAGCACAGCTTCCTGACAAGCAAGGTTTGAAGCATTTATAGCCAGAGATACTGCACAGTCATAAAGCTTTTATCTATTTTATTTTGTCGATAATTAAAAAAAAAATGTAGACAGACTACCCAATTTTTTTTCTTAGTATAGAAAATAATCTGGGAAAATGGAATTAAAAATAAAAAATAATTTTCAGTTATATACCTTTTATCACAAGAGCTGTGGTGGTACAGAAAAAGGATACAGATCTTGAGCTGCTCTGGCTGAAGCCAAAGTACCTCCCCTACCCTCGCCATGGGTTCTGCTTTTGGGGCTGCTCCTGCAGCACCAGATGCATCCAACTCCTCTATGCCCAACTGAAGATGGGGGACACAACGTGACACAGTCATTGTGCCCTACAAAGGGACCTGACCAGACACCATCCCAGACCTCCACATTTCCACAGCTGCTCCCCAGCTTTACCAGGCTTGTGACTTTTCCCCCTCTCAGCTAAAGGTACAGGTATCTGCTGCCTGTAACGTTATGCCACCATGCTCAGACCTTTATCTATTCAATAGACTCTTTGGAGGTCTCCTGAGGCCAGACACAACTGAACACCATGGCTGTGCCTGCCCCCCAGCCAAGCCAGCCATTCTACAGGTATCTCTCCCAGCCCTCATATTTGTAATCAGTGCAGAGATGCTAATGAGTAAGACAAGCAATTCTGAAGGTTAAACATTTTTGCAGCTGGTGATGCCGTTCCTCCACAATTAAAGGCAAACGTCTCAAAGGTACTTAAATCCTTGTTTGCTGCCAAGACAACTACACTTCTTGGAATGACAGGCTTAAATCTTTCAAGAGAACTCACATAGCTGTGCCTCTGTCATTTATGGGCTTTTCAGAGATATAGTAATTGTTATGCTTTGGGCAAAACAGTGTAAAACAAAAACAACAACAAAACCTTAACATACTCACAAATCAGAAATATTTTACTTCAAGAAAGGTAGAGTCATTAATAGCAGCAACACTGTAATATATGCTAATCACATGTCTAGTGAATGTTTTCAAGGAAAGAGACACAAGGCAGTGCCACAACCCAAGCCACTAACATTCAAGGCTTTACCTTTAAAACAGAGGCTTGGTTTACAGTTATTTTAGTGTTAGTTTCTCCCACCACCTCAGCAGGGCCATCAGCTGAACACTCTTGGATTTTTGTTCACCCTTAGTGGCATTCTCCGAGCTCCCCTGTCAACGGCTGAGGCAGCTAGGCTGAGGCAGGCTGCTGCTACTTACTTTCATTACCCAGTTAAATTCTTTGGGCTCTCCTTGGGCCCATACTGCTTTGAAACCAGCAAGTATCTCACTGCTGGTTACCTCATAGCAACCTTCTACCATTTTCAAAACCCTCCATCATCCCTTCTTAGTGTTTGCTATTGAGATCTGGGGAGTAACCGCTAGAAATTAGATTTTTAATTATTATTTTGCAAAGATGGTTTTGCTCTGTTTGTCCAATCTAGGACTTTTTAGTATGGGAAACTTGTCTGCAGGTTCAGTCTTTGAAGAGGACTTAGACAAAAAACCAGTTTAGCTGAACTTTGGCTCAGCAGTGTCTGTACCCATTCAGGGAGAGCAGGTGCTCCTGAATGATGTGCACTGACCTGGGATATTTTATTCCTATTGGTTCTGTTTCCAAGCACTATTCTCAACTCAAAATCTATGGAAGATAAATCTAGCAAACCCTCCATCCCCTCAGTGCTTTGCAGAGCATTATCTTTAGACTCTCAACTTGTCAAGGATTAGCAACTCAGTCAGGTAACCCCATCCATACCCACTGCTCTATCCAGAGTACATCCAAACACATTGTGCTTGTTCTCTACATATTAAAAAAAATAAAAATCCCAGACTTCCTTTAATACTGGGGCATTTCCCTTGTCCAGCCAGCAGTACTGTGCAGGGTTGGTTATATGGGAGCAGCAACGTGGACAAGACAGAAGCAAGGACAACTGTAACCCCCATGGTCATCAGGGGAGACGTAGCTCCTGAAACAGTCTGCTGGCACCACGAGGTGGGGACATGGAGTAACAAAAAACCAAACCCACACATAAATAACCTCTGAAAATGTGCCAGCAATTTCTTTGCACATAAAAATCAAAATAAGCCTTACAGGAAAACCTTCCCTATCCCTCCCTCAAGGCTGGCCTGACTGCTGAGTGCAGTCTGTCTCAAAGCTAAAGTTTGCTGGTGCCTGTGGTTTTCCAGCCACAGGGTTAGCTCATTCAGTCTTTGTCTGGGGCTTTGTCCAGAGAAAGTCTCTGTGACCTGCAGTGGAAGTTGGTTTTCCCTTTCCAGTTTATCTGGTTATTGGGAGGCTCCATCTCTGAGCCCATCAGTGAATTGTTTCTTCCTGCCTGTCATTTAGCAGTCACCTCTGCTGCTTCAATAGTGACAGTGCATTTTCAAAGAGGCTTAAAATTCAAATTGACTCAAATTATCTCAAGGTAGTTTACCCATAAAACTGCCAAGGTAAGAGCATCAGACTGTCCAGGTATCACTGAAGCTAAAGGAACAAAGCTACTTTGAGTACACAGGAACAAGCTGCTCCTTGCTCGTGCCTTGAATCGCTTTTAGTCCAACAATTCACCTTAAGGCAGGCACAGAGCAGAATATCACCCTCACTGCCTCCTAATGCACTTTGCAATGAATTAGATTTTAATATCAGAATATTGCAGTTTCCAGTACCAGGAGATAATGGGTGAAACACAGGGTTTCCATGAGACACTGGTGTATTTTGTCTTTTATGTTTGCTCTGAGCTTTGCTTTGGTGACACAATACGCTTATATGCCATTACCATAAATTCAATTGTTCGCACATTCTCTCTCAATTTTCCATCCTCTGGCAATAAAGCTACATTTAGAAAGGGCTGTCTTTAGCAATTGCTTGCCATCCTTTTATTGATGAATTCTCAGAGCATCTCATTGCACTGTTTTTCTATTATCCATTTAATGGTTTTTCATTTACTCCAACATGGACAGACCAAGGAATGTTTTACCACAATAGCTGCCACTTCCACTTTCCACTTGGGTGTAAGCTGGGGGGTGGAGGGAGAACAGTGGGGATTTTGTCCATGACTTAATTTTTAAAATTAACTCCACTTTTATATACTAGATCCTTACTGCCCTGAAGAGTTTTCTTCTTATTTCTTGTCCTTAAAATATAGGAATCATGCATTTTAAACTGACATTTAGAATTCTGCTAAAATAAGTGTTGCCTGTTGAAACACCTGCTTTGTATCACAAAGAACTCAAACTGAAAAATTTATTTTGACAATGATTTCAACCAGATTTAGCTTACTAAACTTACCCTAAGACATTGCTGTTACTGGTAAAATTAGGTGAATTACCATGGTTTACTGTTTATTCCAATGTCTCTCGTTGCATCTGGTTGCCCAAATAGGATGCATCTGAATTAGGAAGGCACTACTCTTTCTAAGAAATACAGTGGTCCACAGATATAAGTGAGACCTGCAAGGAAAAGGAATATCTTTCACAAAACCAGATAATAAAACAAGAAAAAACCCACAAGAACTAGGCACATGAGCACATGAGACTTCTGGTATGGAGTAAAAAATGCTATGAACAGTTTTAATTATGATACACAAAACTTGTAAAAACAAAATTACAGTGGGCTTATATATTTTATTAAGCCAAATTGCTCTGTTGTTTAATAAACACAGTCTAGTCTAACAAAGCAGTGTCTATTCCCTCTGTTCCTTCAGCAAAATCCTATAATATGAAGGAATCATTTTTCTTTTGTTAAGCCATTTAACATCCATCTCCCTGCATATCAACAGGTTCAGCCCTTTCATGGCTCAGAAGCCTTCTTACCGCTGCTCTGATGGTCTTGCACAGAGATGACATTGCAACATCTTGAGAAAATGCCTCTCTTTTTCATTATGTTTATAGCGGGCTGTGTATTTCTTCCGGAGGCTTTGTTCACCCGTAGTACCCACGACATGAACCACTGCACAATGAACAGCAGCACAGGAGTTATTGAATGCACTTTCAGGCTAAACCTGTCTTATTAAGTGCAGTTTCAAGAGGCTGTTTTCCATCCTCGTGAGGTGGTGTGAGCAGAAATTAGCTCCCAGGCTCCCTCAGCTGAGATATCCGTTCAGGTCTGTGGGAAGCCAGGCACACAAGGCTGTGCCATCAGCCTCTGAGGGACTTACTCACTGCAGCCTGATATTGGGATGTTTCCACCACACAGGGTAGAGGGAGAACCCAGTTCTGGCCACAGAAGGGCAAATTGGCCAAAATGTTTAGCAAAGCAGACAAAATATTGTCTAGTCAATGATTGAGTAGAAAGAGGTGTAAATTAAATCTGGTCTACTGAAGAGGTGAAGTGAAATACCTAACACCAAAAAAAAAGAAATTACATTTTAAAAAAGCAATTAAATCTCAATTTAAGGCTAAACAACCATCAGTTCAATAATGTTTTAATGTTGGATTAAAAGATATCTATATGATTGAAACAAGAAGTAGCCATCAAAATAAATTTTCTACTGCAGATATTTGCCTGTTTTGTTTGAAGGTGCTTTTGTCATTGAAACGTGAATCTAAGGTGTGCTAGATATCTTCAAAAGTTTTTATAAAAAAATAGCTGAAGGCTGAATAATTCTCCACAGGATTGTAGTTGGGGGAAAAAAAACCACCAAAAAACCCCCTGACCAACCTCAAGAAACACTTAGATGGCAAGGAGAAGCAAACCAGTAGAATAAGGAAAAAAAACCCCACAACCCCCACAAATACCACCTCTTCCTACTGTTTTTTTCTAACTTGCAACAACATGGTCTTCCATTTCAGGATGATGTGGGGTTGTGTGCAGGGGCATCCTCGGGCCCCAGGGGTTGCTGGATGTGTTTAGCAGAGGGGCAAACCTGGTACCCCTGGGCCAATGACCCTGATGCCGCTTGCTCAGACTGGTTACAGTTGAACTGTTTAGAAGATGAGTTCATTTACAGAAAAATCCTGCAGAACACAGGTCACCTCATCCGTTAGCTTCAAAATGCACAAGCTGACTGGCTGAAACCCTAAATTCCTGAATAATAATAGTTCCTGAACTAACTGAATAATCCTTCAAAGAGTGAGACTGGACTCCAGCAGGTTCAGAAGTTTCTGTTTGACCACAGAGAAATAATTTTATTTTCTTGTCACTGTTCTGCAACTGAGAAAATCATCATCTTGTCGTGAATTTACAGATCATTTCATTCATGCAACAAAAGAAAAAACACCCGGGAAGCATGATCTCTTTGTTTGAACTCAATCATTTATTCTGCTCAATATCATTCCAGGCTGAAATTAAATATTTTCCTCTTCTACACCTAAATAAAATGTGATCCAACATATTATGCAGTCTAATCTATTTTGGCCAGCTACATTTTTATGCTGATAATGGAAAATTAATTTAACCATATATGCCCAGGAATATCATCACATTTTGCATGGAAGATAAAATCTCACAAGGCATTTGACTCATGAATGTAGCTTCCAGAAAGATGTTCATTTCCAATTGCATTTTCCCCCCAATAGATTCTTAATTTGCCTTGTTCTATATGGTTTCCAGTTATCATTTTGTATGGCAATAAAAATCAGTGAAGCAGCAAAAGCTTATAGGCCCCTGCCTAGGTTTGATTTATTTAATGAATGGCAGAATCTCGTTGGTCTGCATAATTGAAATTCATTCATCTCCCACTGTTTATAATGCAGTCATAAAGTGCATTATGTATTTATTGATAAACAATCATTTTATTTGCAGTAGTGCTGGGGAAAAGAAACATGCTACCTTCATTTTCTTGTTCTATGTATGCTTTACATGTATGAAATTTGCAGATCTGTGTAAAACCTGTTTATTCCCACCACCTTCTGGTTTAAAACCCCAAAGGTCCTTATAAAGCAGCATTAATTAAAAAAAAAAAGGGCTGTGACAAAAAGTGAGGATTTTAATACTTGAATTAATACTCATCTATAAGTGAAAAATCTGAGTAATGAGTCAATTCAACAACTGAACATGTTTCAGATAGCCTGCTTTCTCCCACAGCAGGAAAGCTACAGCTCCAGCCATTTTCTGGAAGCTAAATTTTCCCCCTATCAGGGTAAAAACATTGAAATGTAATTTTTCTGAGACATTGCCTGTAAGAATTTTTTAAAAAATAACATTTGTTTAAGGAAAACTTTGAAGCCTCACTCAAGAAACCACAAGTGTCTCTTACACAAGTGTAATCAGATTGTTTAATCCTACTGTCAGGAAAAATTGCATGTTCTTCACCCATCCCCTCTTTTTTTTAGAAATGCTATGTGCTATATTTATGTTTCTGAAGGCATCATTTTACCATTCTATTTTCCTCTATTGTCCCATTTTCCTTATGATGCAATTAAACAAAATAGTATTTTCCATAAAAGATGTATTAATTCTGGTGAGGGTCATTAGACTGACAGCTTTGAAGTGAAGAAATATTCATTTACCCTACAAGAAACCAGGAGAAAAGCAATAACATGCCTTTATCCTAACCCTGAATGAGCCACTTCTGAAGACTGTTCACAGTACATGCAGTCTCGAGGGCCTGCTCCAGTTCATGACACCTCTCTGGGAGTGCTTGAAAGGATCAATAGAATTTCCTGTACAACGAGAATTCAATAACGTGTCCCTTTCTATAAGGGATGTGCCTGTCTCCAAAAAAACTTATTTCATAACAGCCAAATCTAAGTCACTGAAAGGTCATCACTTTAATTTAGGTCTGGATTGTACTGAGGACTTTTGAAGTCCTGTTTTTGAAAGTGTGGCATTTTATTGCACCAGAACCTCGATTTACCACATGAAGGTTTCAGCAGGTTTTACTCTGTGGTAGAAAAGTCAATTTATTGCATTTTACTCCTTGGCTTCAGCTGGAGCTCTTTTGGAGACGTCTCAGCATTTAGACTTGTCAATCTCCTGCACTGTGTCCTAGCATTGGAATCTGCATCCACAGCTTTCAGTGTATTCTGCTCGTTGATAAATGACACAAATGGGAACTGGTGCCTTTGGTGCCTAAAACCAGTGCTGAAATGTGCTGCAAGGGCAGGGTAAAGAGAGTCTTGTTGTTTACTGCTTATCCACACTGCCTGGGGGAAAGAGATGTGGTGGTGAAGGGAGAGAAGACTCCCCTTTTCACAGCAACTAAACTTATTATTCAAAAGCATTGTCTGAAGCACTGAACATCAATGTTTGCCTTTACTGCAGGCAGCAGCACTAGAGGCAGCATCTCTCACTGCTTTTTGGGGACAAAACAAACAAAAGCATTCCCCCCAAAACAAACAAACAAACAAACAAACAAACAAACACCAAACCACAACCCCCAAAACCCCATACTTGAAGATTTCCTCTTCACCCAAAAAAAAAAAAAAATCCTAGATAATGACTCTGTTATCCTGATATTTATCTCTGGAGATGTTCCACCTGTGAATGTGAGGCAGGTGCCTGTATGGGTTATTGCAGCCTGGTACCTTTTGACAGCTTCTGAATAAACCTCCTCTCCTTCTAGCAATATAGAGGATTGATTTATGGTTTTCAGATGCCATTCCTGACATATATAGAGTCATTGGTATTGGCACACAGTGCTATTTTGAATGAACCTTACTAGTTTTGCTCTTTTAAATGTCAGTGTCAGTTGGATATATGGTCCCCTATGAGGCAACTCCAGCTGCTACACTCATGAGTGTATATGGACTGTGCTATTTGCTTATTAACCTTTGATTTCTTGCCGTTGAACAAAAGATTTAAGAGGT
The DNA here is from genome assembly GCA_013397795.1 of Orthonyx spaldingii. Taxonomy (NCBI): domain Eukaryota; kingdom Metazoa; phylum Chordata; class Aves; order Passeriformes; family Orthonychidae; genus Orthonyx; species Orthonyx spaldingii. The sequence goes on along the minus strand of VZTJ01002057.1, from coordinate 137,335 downwards.
ACATGGGGGACTGATTGATACAGCACCGTACCACACCACTGTTCTTGGGTACCGGGTGTCTCTCATGGGGCTTCCTATTGGGTTTTTGGTGGTGTTTGACTTCAAAAAGCTGGTCCCAGGGCCACCCTCCATGCCAGCAGTGATGCTCTGAGGATGGGGAAAGTTCCCAGGCATTTGAGAGCTGGATGCCCAGAACAAATGTCCAGAGACAAGACAGCATCAAGAATAAGCTGCTCTTAAAAGCAGCCCTAGCAAGGAGCCACCCCATACCCCTTGGTCATGGTATTCATGACAGAGGGAACTTGCAGGGATGGCAAGATGAAGAAATAAAAATATGCTAGAGAGCAGCTTTTTCAGGGGCAGAGTTGTGCCCGGGTGGTTCCTCTCACAGTGACAAGATGACACCAGCACCAGTGAGTAGCTATAGGTTTGCTCCACCATGAGGGGAGTTATGCTTCAGTGGGATTCGCTCCATGAGGTATCAGAACTGAGACTGGACCAGATCATTTGTTTGCTCACCAGTGAAGTCTGGAAAACAATGGTTCCCCTGTTCATCCATCTCACCCACAAACAGGGCAAAAAAAAAAGGAACTAATTTTGCTTCATATAAAGAAAACTCTATTTTTAAGATGGTTTTAAATATTAAAAGAAGCTGGAGCTTGGTAATTTTCTTTCTCATACATTGAAAAGTAACATTCTGTTGTGCAAATATTTCCCTTCCTCAGATTATACTAAAAGCTAGATTTCTCAATTACTTTGGTCATCTTTAAATTACTTGGTCTATTCAAAAATTTATTTGAAACTCCTCATGAATCTTTTGCTAACATTTAATGACATTAAAAAAAAGAGTCCTTTTACATCCCAAGCGCTGTAAGCCTCTTCCCCTTTCCTATGCTTTATTTGATATTCTCATTTGAATCCTTACATCTTGTACATGCCAGCATCACAGACAAATGCGTACATGAGCAGCTATCTGTGATTTTTGGCTCAAGGAAAATAACAGCACACAACATAGGACACTAAAAAACTGAGCACAGAAAATTTTAGGACAACCAATGAAGAATACACACACTAGAAGGGACATATTTGAATGTTTGGAGCTTAAAAAGAGATATCTTGGACTGAGATTTTTTTCCCTAGGACTTGCTCTCCTCCATCCATAGAGAATATAAATAATTTTTTATAGTTGTCATTCAAAATTACACCATGTGGATTTGTTACTGTTGACCTTCCCTTTCCGTCCTTAACTATCAAACTTTGTTGCTTATAATACAAAACAAGCCTCAGATGGCTTACCCAATTGTAAAAAAGGAAAAATGGAGAGTTCTCCTTCTCCACATCCAAAAAATTGAAAGCAATAATTAATACTGTGTGATAATAACACAAAAACCCTTCTAAAAATTCAGGTACCTTGTAGATTGCTGTAATTTAGCATGTTGTTCTCAAGACACTCTAGCATGTACAAAAAAAATTTCTACTTTCAATAACACGCCAAAATAAAAAAGCATTTTCCATTTAAAAAAGACATGTTGCAGAGAGGGATCAGTGAAGTGTAATGATAGAAGATTTTATGCCCTTTTAGAAACATTTTTCTAGGAGAAGATAAGAAGTTACACACAAGAATTATTAAAACGCAGTGGGTTAGCTTGTCTCTCTCAAGTCAGTGGTTTGCTTGTGATTTACAAGACTCTACTCAAAACAAGAATCTGGCTTTTGTAGACCATTTATTTACAAATTAAAATGGAAGATATGGACATACCTAAGCTCTTTGCTGGCATCATAACCAAAAATAGGAACCTTCTTCCACTTCCCTGTAAAAATGTTGACTGATGAATGTGCTGTTCATATATGAGATGGTCCCAATGTAGTTATACCTCATCAAAAATGATGACGGCCACAAGGAGCTAGGTTTTTGGATGATTCCTTGCTTTGGAGACTGACTGTGCAGTAGTTGACAGGGATGGCTTGCCTGATGACCAGCAGAACAGTGTCAACATTTTTAAAGGAGTTTCTACAACTTTTCCCTTGACACAAGGAACTTGTGCTCCAAAGCACAGACTTGGGGGTGCTGGCCAACATCCAGCTGAACATGAGCCTGCATCTGCCCAGATTTCCAAGAAGGCCAATGGCACCTGGCCTGTATCAGCAACAGTGTGGCCAGCAGGACCAGGGCAGCGATCGTGCCCCTGCACTCGGCACTGCTGAGGACACACCTTGAGTGCTGTGTCCAGCTCTGGGCCCCTCACTACAAGAAAGACATGGAGGCCTGGAGCAAGTCCAGAGAAGGGCAACAGAGCTGGGGAAGGGTCTGGAGCACAAGTCATATGAGGAGCATCTGAGACAACTGGGGCTGTTCAGCTTGTAGAAAAGGAGGTTCAGGGGTGATCTTATCACCCTCTACAACTGCCTGGAAGGAGGGAGTTGGCCTCTTCTCCTAGAAGAAGTGACAGGACAGGAGAAAAAGGCTTCAGGTTGTGGTAGGGAAGGTTTAGATTGGATAGTAGGAAAAATTTCTTCACTGAAGGTATGGTGAGATACTGGAATAGGCTGTCCAGGGATATGATGGAATCTCCATCCCTGCAAGCATTGAGAAAAATGTCTGGATGTGGCATACGGAAATGGGCTTTAGTAGTGAACAGAGCAGCACTGGGTTACTGGTTGGACTGGAGGAATGTAGAGGCCTTTTCCATCCTTAGTGATGGTTCTAAAGCTGGTGACTTGAGCAAAAACTCTGTGGGCTGATAAAACAAAACTCCTCATCGACTAATTGGAACATTTGCATGGTAGTGACTGGTTATGTGAGACCAAGTTTCACATACACTTGAAAGAACTCTTTGTCTGTCTTTCAGGTTATCAAAGAAAGCCTTGAATTGGTCAGGAGCATATCTGGGAAAGCACGGTGATGATGAAGCTTCACACCTTGGGTTCAGTCCTTTTTGGGTTTTCACACCACTAAATGTGCACTTGAAGGTCCATGAATGTGTGTCCAGATACAGGACACGCCCAGGGAGGAATAAATCCACAGAGGAAGCTGTGCAGCTTCTAGGACGAAAAGAAAGCTGTATGGCAATATATCTAATTGTGTGATAAACTACTGACTAAATACAAATCGGGAGAAGACTGAATTTTGAAAAGCTCCAGTTGTGATTCCACAAAAGGACATTTTGATTCTCTCATCCCAATGTCACGCATCTGAGCACTGGAGATGACCCAGTGAGTATCATATCACATTCTCTTCTAACTGAACCATAGCATCCTTGACTTCTGAATGCAAAAAGAAGCCATATCCACAATAAGAACTGTTAACTGTTTCCAATGAATAATTCAGCAAGCTTCAGTCATGAAACCCACAGCAAGCACTGCAAGGAAGATGAAGCATTTTTGCTGCCCATCATTATGTATGTTCATGCCACAGGGATTTTTTCAATTATTGAACAGTGTAGAGTTGCCTTTGTTTGCAGAAAATGTCAATTTGAATTGTGTGGCTTCTACACGTTCATTTATGTTTGCCAAAGGCTGCTTAACATTAGTTTGGCTTTTTACTCCTTTGCCGCATGAAGGTGCAGATCAAAAGTACTGAACGATTATGAACATTTTATGAAGCATCTTAAGCTGGATGCTTTAACTGTCAAGACATTTCCAATAATTTCTTCTGATATTTTCTTATCAGAAAAAGCCCTATTAACTTTATTTTTATTCATCAGCCCAACTATTATAAACAGCTACTAATGTTACAAAAGTTTAAGTGTCACAAATAACAAGACATGAAAGGTGAAGTAGCAACTGTTAAGTTTATAAGCGTAACAGGAAAATGTTGCTGCTATTATTTAATTCATATTGCAATTCAACCCACAGCTTAAGAAGGAGCTGTCTTTTCACTTTACAAAGGGTGTGAGAACAGTGCTTTGTGCAACAATATTTTGCATGCAGATACACTGAGCTTCAGCTTGGTGATGCAAATGACTTATTTTAGCTTGTGATTATAGAAATGAAGGAGTTCCTGATGTGTGAGCTTGGAGGCAAGCATCTACCATTTCCTGGGGCACCAGCAAGAATGGAAATACACCTTGGAAATCACTGTTATGTGTATTGTGTGGCAAGAGCCATTGCATTTAATTTATTTGTGAGTGATGAGAAAGAAACTAAAGTTTGTTCTATAATTATACTTATGGTATAATCAAGTCTGTGCCTGCTTGTACATCTGGTATCTTTAAGTCCTTGATTCCTGGAGTTCCAGGATTTTAACAGGTTTGGGTTAAGAGAACAGGTTATTTCTGCACAAAAAATCTGGTAAGACAAAAATGGATCTGAGGCAGGGTGTTGACCCAACTCCTAGTCTGTATTACAGCAACAAAACTGAGTCTCTCAGGAGCTATTCAGGAAGGAATTTTGAAAAATGTTACATTCCCCCAGGTAGATCCCTGCTATGGGTAGAGCAATGTCTGTGTTTCGGTGTGCCAGGTGGGGATCTGGCTGTCCCAGGAAATCCCCAGGCAGCTCCTGCTGCATAAATGAACAATTCCTTCATAGGTGAGGCTCTTGGAAACAGCAGAAATGTTTTCTGCTCGTGCAGAAATGGTCACCATTGACTGAACAGTGCTGTGCTCTGAGTGTAGTTTAGACACTCACCAGCAATGGATACAGCGCTGACACAAAGGCCCTGGCTGTGGAGAGTCCTGTTGCCGTCCAGACTACAAGACAACCATCCTGTGCAAGAGATTTGAGTCCCCCACAGCCATTACCCTTACTCAAAGGATACTCACATCTATCAATGTGATGAGTTTTCAAAACTGGTTTTGTTTTGATCTGTTTTATTAAGTACTCTGTCCGTGTCTGCGTCACCTGAGTGCAATAGGATTGAACATACTGCTCTCCTCTGGGTGGTTTCTCCACTGAATCAGAAAGTCTGTGCATATGCTACAAGTCTTATGGTAAACAGAGTTTTCCATTAGTCAGACAAGTCCGACAGATCATGAAAACCACAGTTTTAAGAAAACAAAACAGAAATGTGAAGCAACAGGTTTGTTGAACCGGGACATCCCAGAAGGGTTCTCTATTTCACAACCTCTGTTTCATCAGCATCTACGTTTCATAAATCATGCTCCATAGCAAGCTACTGTCAACAAGGCAATGACAAAAACCACAAAAGAAAACTTCCCTGGAAAGACTATCTTTTCTATTAATTTAAACTTAAAAATAACCTCCATAGCCTAAAACTGATCACTCTTGACACTGAATCAGCTGCTTAACATCAGGTGCCAGTTCTTCATGATCAACTTCTTAAGTAGAAGCCCACAGAATAGTTCCTTTCAAAGACAATCCACACTTTCCTAATTGTTTAATAACTGATGTGGAACAAAATGATCTCTGTACAGCTGAACACTGTCACCTTTCTTAACTCTAAAATAAACTTTGAGGTTTCTGAAGTGATTTAGTTCTCATTGAGAGAAAGTTAATAATTAACAATGTTATGCTCCTCAGTGAGACCTGAGACACAACTTTCGATTATGATGACTTTTAACTGAGCAAAATAAACTCTAAAACACAAACACAATGAAGATATTCAGAAATTATCATCAAATAGTTCAACAATTTTTCTGAAAAATGCATTCTCAAATACAAAACTATTTGTGTATGTGTCCATCCACACTCTGTTTTAATTTTTTTTTATTTACTTGATGCTTTCTAAGTACTTTCTCCTGTAAAATAATTTGGAAAAGCCAATGAAGGAAAATGCAGAAGAAATGAACAGATATTGTTACATCTAAGGATTTCCAGAGGCTTACAAAGATTACTGCTAATTAGTGCATTGCAGCAAAAAATGACAGTGCAATTGCCCATTAAACATCATATGGCTTTTCTATTTCTAAATATATGTAATCATTGTAATTTTCCCCCCAGTCCTGCAGTCTGTGCTATAAACATTAGAGATGCATACTCACCCCGAGACACTTGCCTGATAACCATCCATCACTGGATATCTGTGATAGGCATTATGAGCCTCCAGATCTATTGTGCTTACACGCCAGATGCATTCCCAAGACAGGGATGAGTGTAAGTACACATCCCAATGTGCTCTGCTGACCCAGCTTCCTTTTTGTGAAATGCAGCCAGAACCTCTGCCCTTTGCCTTCCCCATCTGAACTGCTTCCCTACAGGGACACCTTAAGTGAGAGTTACTCCTTTAATAACTGGTTCCTTACAGCCATCACCTTAACCCGAACACAGTGAGGGGAACACAACCATCACCACAGGCTTTCCTGAGAGAGGCAGAGCATGATCTCAGACCAGCATCTCAGGAAGACTAACCCAAAAATCCATTAAAGCAAGCTGCAATGTCAAGTTATTGCTGGGGCTGCTCACAGAGCCCCTCATCCTTATACCCCACCCTGGGGTAAGATCTCAGGTTTGCTGTGGTGGTTCTCATGCATACACTGCTGTTTTCCCTGTACGAGTGCCTCCTGGCAATCAATCCACAGCTTGCTGAAAAACAGTTATTTGATTATATGATACAACACTCACTCATTGGCCTAATTTCTCCTTGGAGAAATGCATTTGAATATACACTGTATCTGACACCATAACACCAATACACAGGGAAGAATTACCACTGGAATTATCCACCTCTGGTAGAGTGTGATCCTCTCTAGACGCCATTTCCTGCTATCTGCTTATCGGTGTGTTTTTCAAAGGTACAAAAGGAACAGTGCAAAGGTATTAGAGAAGGGACTTATGATGAATATGAGGTTGTGAGCAGTCACTGTGTCCTGCTCCTGACCTTTCTGATAATACACCACTTCATAACTCAGAGATATTTATGACATCCCCATTACCTAAGCCCATTTTCCCGCTTCTAATTTGCATAAATCAGATTGACTGTTATACATCTGTCCTCCCATAGACATTACGACAATACTTCTAAAATATGCTAAATAAGGTAACTAACAAATTACAGGCTCAGGCTTTAACAAGTTCAGCTGCAAATCATGATTATATCTTCTATGCTTCAGAAAACAGTTTGTCCTGCTTATATTCCTGAAAGAAATCTGGTTTTCTATGTAGCTATAAGAAGAAATACAGAGACGCTTTCCAGACTCCAAATACCCCAACTCTGTTCTCAGCTCCTGCAGGTTTGGTGAGCCTGGTGAAGCAGCTTCACCTCTCCATCCTTCGGCCTTCGACATACAAATCTGAGTTGCTATTTCCCCTCTATTTTCCTTCAGGACAGGATCCCTCCGTCTTACCTGCCAAGACTGACAGAGCTGGTTATTCCAGCCTTGGATATCCCACACAAGCTTCATGTTTAAGCCACACTAAAAAAAGTGCCAATTTCAAAGCCAGCCTGGCTTCAAGGCAGCATTTTTCCTGTGGGATCTGACACAGAGTCACAGGATAATTCAGGCTGGAGGGAAACCCAGGTGTTTCCAGTCCAGCCCCCTGCCTGAAGTGGGGTCTGTCAAAGAGGGTTCAAATTCTGAACAGAAATGAGGGAGAGGCTGCAGCACTGCTGTGTGCTGGGAGAAAAAATACATGGTCCTACTGCATAGGCAATAACTTTTAACAGAGATGGATGTTTTAGTCAACACCACCCTTCATCCAGCTCCTTTTACAGCCCTGAAACACACTTTGCAAGTAGGTGCAGCTCTGAATGAAAAGGTACATGGTTCACAGGAAATACTGCGGACTTCAGGCTGCTACCTCGGGGAGACTTTCAGAAAGTGGCCTGACACGACTTTGGGTGGTTTTCACCACAGTTACACATTTGGAAATTTGTGCAACAACAGCAACACTGTGCTTTTGTTATAGGTTGTCTTCTGTCACTCTTTTATCATAAAAAATATTGGCTCTACCCTCTGACCTCACTTCCCTTTCTCTGGCTGCTTACTTGAACCTTCACTGGTACAGGGCCTTACAGACATATTGGCTTGCCTGAGACAGCTTCTTTCCTACAGAGCCCCATTAAAAAGCTCATGCATTTTACTGGGTACTTATCATGTCCTCGTGATATATTTCTCATTATTGTAACCTGAAATTTCATTTCCATGTCAATGGCCCTCAGATCTGTCTCAGTGATGGAAAACCCATAAACTGCTCTATGTTTCCAAGTCGCCTTTAGGAAAAATAAAGACCGAATCAGACCAGGCTTTCATTCTCAAACGTGTCCTGCTGAGGCTTCAAATGGGTGCTGTGTTCTCAGACTGGATCCCAGACCACTGCCTACACATACTGATGCTTCAAAAGCATCACTTGAAATCTGAGCAAAGATCATGTCTGCAGGGAGAAAACTCATACTGAGCTGATATTCAATAAGCTTTTTAATTAGGCAGACCATGAGAAAGACAAAGCTATGTTTCAGATCACTGTGTTTTTTCAACCAGGTCTGTTGACAACTTCCATAGAATCAAGGCTTTGGACATGACAAGAGCAAGACTCATGTGGAACACCAGCTCCATGTAAAATGAACTCTTCTTTCATCAGCATCTTTGCAGCATGGCTGCTGCAGAGCATTGGCATGAAAGATGGTTCAGCAATTATAGCAACTTGCAATAGAGAATACTAAAGGTAGAAAGATTAATTTCAAGGTTATGGTGCTAATGTGCAAAACCTTTTTAAGGGATAAACTCTGACGGTATTTGCAGTCTCATATCTGGGTGCAATTTACTTCTGTTATTAATGGTCTAGGTAGTCACTCCTCCTGAGCCTTGACATCCATGTGTCTTAGCAACTACGACTTGCTAGATTTGTGTTCTGTACATAAAAAGCTCCCTCTATGCCTCTGAATAAACTCTTTTATTTTTGACTCCTGAATTTTCTCTTTCTATTTACCTTATTTATCCTTTTGGAATGGTTGCACTTGGGATATGCAAGTGCAAATCAGGCTTGCAAAAAGCAGGTATCAGGCACTGAAGTAAGTAGTTTGGCAAGACTGAACAATGAGGTTCATCAAATAAATCAATAGCACTGAAGGGAAGGAAAAATCTAAAACAAAGACCCCCACAAAAACCCACATAACCATTACATATATGTCTCTGATTTTGGACTTCTTTCTTGCCATTGCATTGTTATAGATAACTAATTGAACACCTTGGTCAGATATGGTTGTGGAGACAAAGAACTTAAGTTTGCACAGCAATAAGGACAGGGCAGACACAGGCTTCTGAATAGAGCTGGAGACACATGCCAAACTCTGGGACAGTGCCACTTTCTACTAGGAAATTTAGGTCCAGCATGCTGTGCAATGACTCCATTGGAGAACACTATTTAGTCCTAACAAAAATAAAAACCAAAAACCCAAAAACAAATGAACCAACCAAATCTGATTAAATGTTATTGAGGTCAGGTTTCCACTTATCTCTAAGGCCAGCATTAAAGTGCTGTGTAATTTACAGGATTTACATTAGACAGAACTTGGTGCCAGTGTTGGCCAATAGGACCAAGAAAGTTGACAGCCATGTAAAAAAAGGTTTTTTTCAAGCCTCTCTGTTTTTAGTTGAACTTATTGTTAGGTGCTACAAAGAAGGGGTTTTCCTTCTTTATCAAACACATTAAGTGAGAGTGGGAGAATCCTTCCCATTGTTCTTGTTTTGCTTTACACATACACTTTAAATCAGATCAGGAGTGTGAAGAGTACACATTGTTTCTAGTGAAGACACAAGCATTTTACAATGAGACAGAAAAAAGCCTGATTTGTTACTCAGAATAAAATCCTGACTTACTAAAGTTAGTAATTTTGGCTTTAATTCACAGAGTAAAAAATGGAATAATGTATTTTTACAAAGACAAGAATAATTGCAGTATAGAACTAAGCAAGCAGATAGCAGCTTCTCACTTGAGCAAGTGAAAGCTGTTTTAGGCCTAAGCAGGTTAGATTTTAGAGGATATTTCATTCCAATATTGTACTAAGATCAGTGACTTATTTCATCCAGGTCAACAATCCTTGCTGCCTTTGCTTGAAGAGCAGGGATCACATGGAGGGCTGCTTTCTTGCAGGCAGACACTGCACAGATGGATTTTTTAAATGCGTCAGAGATTGATTCCTAAAATCTACATCCTTGCTTTATCTGCAGTCAAAACTCATCACACACCTCTGAACTGATATTCTATTTAAAATCTCGAGATTGCAAAGTCTTCATATGATTTTATCTTGTTTTCCATTCTATTACTTTCTAGCAAATTGCCACACTTAAGCAAGTTGTTTTGACATGCTTTTAGGAGGGTCTGCATCTGCCACAAGGACAGGTTTATAACAAGTGTGATATTAATTTTCCTCAGTCTCAGCATGTCTGAAGAAGGAAAAGCCAAAAAGAAGTTATGTGAGTTATCAGCATCACCACTCTTCACATGGGCTCTTGTAAAGAGGATGGTGGAACAGTTTCAGAGCCATATCGCCCTGCCCACATAATGCACCTCAGTATTGGCATGGGGGCAGAAGGGGAGGACAGCACAATCTCAGGAGACAGAGCCTCAGCCATTTCAGAAAAGAGGATGCAGGTTTCAGCTCTCAAAAAGACTAGTGCATGAAAGCTTGGTTACAAGGAAAAGTGCAGACTTATTTGGTGACAGCTGAGGAACCTATAGCACCTCCAACAAAAATATGGATAAAATGCATCCAGATACTAGAAAATAATCCTGCTCTGTTAGTACATTTTAAGCATGTCTAGTCCCTATACCTCAGTGTCAAGCTGTGCCAGAGACTTTGTGCCCTGGCCCCTGCAGGGAAGGAACAAAAAGGTCTAATATCTCTCTTCCTTTCAGGATCAGAAAAAATCATCAGCCCCTGAAAAGATCTTAACAGACTGGCTCATACATAGGTGTCTGTTTTGCACTCAGAACAGTAGCTGGAGGAAGGAACACAGAGGGGGAACAAAAAAAGAAAGAAAAGAAACTAATAACATTGTCAAGATCTAACACCAAGTTCATTGAGTCAGGCCAGAATTCATAATTTGTGTGCAGAATGTTTAAATACCAGCAGTGTCATGAACCTACTACAGTAATTTTTTCACTATTTTTTCAGGTTAAGAAGAGTCAGCAGTGTCACCTGTTATCATCCAGGGCTGTGATACATCCCAAGAACATCACTCCAGGCCCAGATGGGTCATTTTGTCTTCCTCCATGCCTTCACTTATAAAACACCCCAAAGCCTTAATCTTTTGGAAAAATTGAATTTTCCTCTTTATCATGCATGGTGTTTACATCGCTAGGCAGCAGCTACTGCAGGCAGGTAAAACAAAGTGTTTAACCTTACACTGTCACATCTATCTGAGCTAAATTATTGCATTGCTATGATCTTCACAGGGCAAGGAGGTACAATAGCAGAAAGGTGTTTATGGGACTCTAATGATGACTAGTTCCGGTTAAAAATCAAAAGCCAGAGAGTACAGAGTATCGCTAATTCTTTGACAACACTTCCCAAGCTGCTTGCTAGCTCTGAACAATATACCTTCTGTGTCTGAAAAGGAGCAGAAGTAAAAGCCTTACATATTTCTGTGCTAGAGGTAAGCAATATTAGATTCAAAGGTTGTGTTTGTTTTCTAAAAGATTATACCCCTTCCTCAGCTCAGCTTTCCCTGTAGAAGCAATGACGCCTACCTGTGTCACAAACAGACCTTTACAACTTAACTCAAGCCCCAGCTGTTTAAACAGCTTTATAGAAAAAAAAAAAGCTCAAACAACTAAATATCCCCAAATGAATAATAATAATAATAAAAACAACAAGAAAAAAAAAAAAAAAAAAAAAC
>VZTJ01002057.1:0-125590 GCA_013397795.1 Orthonyx spaldingii | reverse complement strand
AAAAAAAAAAAAAAAAAAAAAAAAAAAAAAAAAAAACCAAAAGAAGAGCACCATTTAATCTATTTAGAAGCCTTTTTTGCTGCACTTGTTGCAACTTGAAGTCAATTTAAATATGAGCAGAAAGAGCCAGAAAGGTAATGGGTCCCAAGGGGAGTGAATATATGTGGCATATGTTAATCCTCCAACATTCTTACGGACTCGCATCCACTAAGCAGCACAAATTCCACCCTTGGCTCTGCTGTGAATTTGGGGCTGGAAAAGTGAATCTTGCTGTGTGCAGCAAGATGGGCATGGAGACAAAACAACATCCCTGCCTTCCTCCTTGCAGCAGAACAGAAATGGGAAAAGTTGAGACTGTCCAGGACACTGGGATAAGTGCAGTTTCTGCTCCAAATAACCTTGTTATGTCCAACAGGCCACACTGGCCTCATGGAAGTATCTGCACAGCAAGGAAAACCTTACCTGTATCTTCTGTCATGAGGATATTGATTATTTTGTTTGGTTAGTTTGAGGCTTGCTAGGGGTTTTTTGTTTGTTTTGGTCTGGGGTTTTTTTGTAATTCAAAATCTCTTACATGTTTTGCATGATAAAGGTGGCTATAGGACCATGAATTTAATGAAAAGAAGACTATGGCATTTTAACCAAGTCCCTTACCAGGAGCAGCAGTAAAATATGAAATGAGGATGATGCTAAATTTGAGTTGATGAGGCCTTCAATACACCAGTTAACAGCTCATCAGTAAACCACTGCTGGCAGCCCATGAGTGAGGTTGCCTGTGCTGAGATTTGGTGCTGGAAGTTAAGAACAGTAGCTTTAAAACTGTTTTATCTGGGGACAGCTGCTGTCAAAAGCTGTTTCTGACAAAAGCTATTTCTGTCAAAACAGAGGCTACACAGTTACATGGGCATTTGGACAAGGTTTTATTATTATTTCTCTTTGATGAAGCTTTATTTCATGTTCTTGTTCTTGGAACTGAAATCTTTCCAGTTTTCTTAGAAAAGAAATAAAAATTAATTGTACTTAAACAAATTAGGGATTTAAATTTGAAAAAACAAGGTGTGGTATCAGGAGGTCTCCAGTGAGCTCCCCCATCTTCTGTTTTCCTGCAGCTCTCAGGACCCTGCCAGATAGATGTGTCATGAATACACAAAGTGGGTCTTATCCACTGCATATAGAAAGCAATCCCGTGCTGTTCTGTCACTGTATTCATAGCATGAAATGCAAGGCACTGAATAAAGGTATCAGCTGTGCCACTTACACAGCACGGACCTCTCAGCATGTCACCGTTTCTATCTCTAGAACAGAAAAAACCCCAGACTACAAAAACATGAATTTCAACCTGTTCATATTTCTGAAGCTTTTTTTTTTTTTTCCAGAAAAGAAGAAAGCCCCTATCTGAGAACAAATTTCTCTTTTATTAGATGTATTATTGGCAGCAAGAGCAGTTCTCCTGGGCACCAATCTTTCACCAGCTCTGGTCCATCCAGGAGGATAAAGTTGCAGCCACCCCCTGTCCCCTCCCTGGTTCCCGATGGAATGCCAAGGCTGGCATCCAAACTCACACATCACACATCACCAGCTCCTCTCCTTCCCCCCATGCCCCACACTCATGGCCACCACTTGCCACCAACCCACTGCCGAGTGTCAGAGCAAGGATCTGCCCATGAAAAGGATCCGTTGCTGACAGGGAACAGAAAACAGGGAACAAATTGAGATCGCAAAGAAATTACACCAGAAGGGAAAAATGGCTTTATTCAGCAACAGCTCATAGGACAAGGCCTGAAGGACTGAAGAAAATCACTCCCACTTGAATGCTGCTGTTTACCTAGGGGCTACACAGGCCATGGATTTCACCTAAACCAAGGCACTTGCAATCACAGCAAGGCAGGTTGAGAGGGCCGTAAGATACCGAAAAATGTGAACAAAGACAACTCCTCACACCTTCAGATGTTCCCAACTTTTTCAGGTGTTTAACCTGAGACAGGAGTCAGCCTCTGCTGAATGCAGGCTGCTTGGTGGGGCACAGCTGCTTCGGGTGAAGCAAACAAGATGGTAACGCAAGAGCTGCCACAGCAGCACAGACTGAAGCTCCGTGCAAAACATGACACAGGAATACAGTGCCTTTCCTACTCACAGCTCAGTGCTTCCCACTGTGTTCAAACACCCTTGGGCTGTCAGTCTATTGACAGTAGCCTGCACATGCATTGGGCTGCGTAAGCTGAAGGCTCCCACATTCCACCAGAAGAAAGCACATCTGTCTGCCTGGTCCTAGCGCTGAGGTTTCCCTGCCTGGCTCCAAGTGCTTTCCTGGTTACACTGTACGTAACTCAGATTTTCTTCACTGCTTTATGCCATGGATGATGTTTAAAAGAGCAAGCCATCCTCTTCTTTTGTCAGCTTGTAGTGTATTTCATCTCCCACTATCTCATAAAGTGACAGTTTGATTATAATGTAATTACTTTTTTTAGTGAACCTAGTGCATAATTTTATTTCCAGATGGGTTTATGCTCTTTATATTTAAGCTCATTATGAACAAGAAGGCTGCACAAGAAAAGTACAAAGTAAGCTGCCTCTTTTCTTTAAAGGGTGAACATTTTGAAAGGCCTACATTGTGAGGGTAAAGATACCAATGTCATATGGTAGAAAAGATTAATTTCAAACATGAGAGCACAAATGAGCTTGAGAGCCCTTTAAGGCATTTACATGGAAATTGAAAAAAAAAAAATTAATTTTCATTGCTTGGAATTTGGTAAAAGCTAACAGGCTGAACAGCTTCAGTATCCAAGAATCAAGAGCAAGGATCAGTGAGCGGCTGCAGACAACCATGGCAGGGACAGTGCCAGTTCAGAAATTGGTGAAATGAAAGTCTTTTTTATACAGTCAAGTCTTCAAGCCTCCTGTGGCTGGGTACTTGCCAAGGAGCTCGTTTGCAAGTCAAGCATTATTTGTTGATGCTAAGAAGCACAAGCTGATACATTTTGCCAAAACATGTGACAAGAAAATCCATGTAAATCAGCGGTGCTTTGCTGCAGAAACTGTGGTTCCTCTCTGAAAACTGTCTTAGTAAAATGGCACCCTGGGGTTTCCTGTTTATTGCATCCCAGTGACATCCAAATCAAACATGATCAGCTCAGACGCATGCGATAATGATTTTTTAAACTGCTGCTTCTATGAAAATAGAAATAAAATTGTACAGCCAAGATATGCTTTCTGGCTTACACGTTTTCAGCGTAGATCCTACAACTGCTATTTAGTCAATAATCCTATTTATGACTCACAATGCAGTTTCTTTTCTATCATCCTATTTGCAGTTTATTGGCAGTTATGGGAAAAAAATACATTCAGAAGAAAAAAAAATTAATGCCAAAGCAAACACATTAACTTATCCCAAAATTGAAATCAGATCATCATAAGGGTCCATTTCTTTAGCAATGCTTTTACATCTGCTCAAGCATTTGCTGATGCATCTCATCTGTCCCAAATGAAGGTGCAAGGCAGTGCACTTCGCTGCTAACACATTTTCTTTTTCTGAAGTGGGAAATTACTTAAATAAGAACCAACAGAATAAAACATTTTACAGTATGGATGTAAGACAGAAACAAGAGATACCGTGGGTATACCCACTTCTCATTGTCATTTTGCCACTGCAGATGTGGCTGGATAATGGTGATATTTGAAATCTGTGACTTGTATAATTATTGGCACCACCAACCAGGCTGCAACCCAGGAACAAGGGACCTGCTGCTGAAAACTCCCACATTTCTGTCCTCACAACACCACAGGCCTCCTCCTGTTTGACCAGAGGTTGCTTCAAAACATACTTGCTGAAAATAAGCAGATTATTGCTTTAGAAAGATATATACATAGGTTCCTTTTGTCAAAGTGTTCTGGCCTCATTTTCCCACATTTCCAAGTTTTAGGCTGCTGATAAGCCACCTAATCTGCTGTAACAAGAATATCATCCGCTTTTCATGCAGTATCTGTCCAGCAGTTCTCCTGGGACACTTTAAAGTGGCGTGTAAGATTTTGACATTCCAGGCACGTATTCTACCTTATTCTATTTCCTTGCCACAGACCTCGGTACACCAACTTAATTGTTCATTTGTCTGGGCCTGTCAATTCCTCCATTTCCGCACTCCCACTTCGGTATGAGCCTTCTGTCAGGTGGTGGGAAAACTCAGAGATTATCACATAGCACAACATCATTTATTTAGTCTATCAAACAGGAGCTATTGATTGAATGAGCTTGTTCACTAGCAAACCTGCAACATTATTTTAGCAAGAAATAGCTTAGCTCTGCATAAGAATTGGACCCTAGGAATTCAGACAAAAGATTTGAAACACCATTGCTTTGCTGCTACCTTTTCAAGTGAAAAAATTAACACTATAATAACAAAATCTAGACATGTTGAGAAAACAAAAGGAGAAATCATCTGAGAGAAAAATCAAAGATAAAAACAACTTATATTAAAGCCTAACAATCCCTGAGGAGTGTCATGAAAGCTTTTGAATAGATAAAGCATTTCTAGTAATTACAGTGAATTGAACAAATGCTGTCAACTTGAGGTTTGCCACAAAATATCTTTTTATAAAGAAAGGACAGCTGAATTTTAATTTTTTTAGTTTTTGAAACCAAAGCATTGTCTTGTTTAAATGACCAGGAGGTGTATATCAGAAAAGCTTTTTTGTATGGTATTTTCACCACTTAACAAATAAACCCAAATAGATTTTTAATGTTTTTTTTAGTAACCCCCCCTGCCCCCAAACAATCTATTCCCTTCCTCCTCAATCAACTCAGCCGAGCAGTTTTTGTAGATGAGCCAAAGAGCATCAGCAAACCAGTATCACTATTGAAATTACCTTATTTAAAAGCAAAGCAACTGGAGGAGGTCAAAATTTAAATGCTCACCATGTTTGTGCACATTCAGATTTCATTTTGAGGTCCACAGTAAGCCTTAAAACACTGTCCCTGCAGAGACATCCAGATTCCACTTCCCTTTTGTTTCCCTTTTGCCACATATTTTGGCAATTAATCGATGCTGAGGCATCAGACTTTTTCCTGTTCTCCCATGAGAGGTCACTGAACAGCCCAGGGACATAAAGGCCAACAGGAGGCTATGGCTGTAGAGTTCCCAAATCCACAAAACAAAGATTTTGCAGGGGAAAGCCATAGATGGGAATGGATAAGATGGTGATAAAGTTGGGATCCTCCTCCTTATCCAACACCAAAGAGCAGCTCTTGAGTTTGACCTGTTTGACTTTTGCCCACCTTCCAGAAATATGAGTCATAGCTGAAGCTGTCTCCTCATGTATTTAACTATTTCTTTCTTTGCTTTTGTTCCAGGCTAAAAAAGAACTGAATTAAGAACTAAAATGATCAGGGCAGAAAGAACATTTAAAAGCAGAACTTATAAAAATTTCTATTTTCGAAAATGCACAGGATGCATCTTGAATTAAGGCCACAACATCAGTCCTTCAGGAGATAATCCAAAGCAGCCTTCAGCTTCTTCATATCAATGCAATGCGAGAAAACTTATTCACAAGTGGCACAGGAGTAGATAATTTTGCAATTGTGTTTTCCCCAAACACAGGACTGGTCCAGAGGTCAAAGCCTTATACAACAGAGAAGCCATCAAAACGGTGACAGTTTTACAAAACAAAATGCTGAAGTTTCTGTAAAAAAACCAGCTCCATCAAAGCAGAAAAAAAAATAACGTCAAGAATTTTATAATATGACTACATTAAGAAGATTTTTTTAAATCAATACATGGTATACAGCCCACTTAATTCTATTTGAGAAAATTTTAACTAGATTATGCCTTGGCAAGATGACCTTTTCAGTCATTTAAAACTCAATTTTTATCTGTCCAAATAATGAACTCTAGAAGGTTAAGAAATTAGCACTTCAGAGTATGTTTTAGTGTAAAGACTTCCTGAGAGGAGGCTATTGTACTGAAATTGTCAAAATCCTGTCTGGATAATCATATACACAAGAAAAACCCTAAGAATTGCTATCTGCTAGTTTCCTCTGACAAGATAAAGTGAGGCACAGACAAGGTGCTAAAGAAAATGCAGACAGTGATTTCCATTAATGAAAAACTTATCCCAGAAAAAGTAACCATTTCCCCAACAAAAAACTGTAAAGCAAATAAAATATAAATCTGTAAGATGTCATTTAAAATACAAGTAAATATCTTATTTTCCACAAGCAATTATTGACTGTTCATTCTTTTCAGTCATAAATGATTGATGTCTTTGGATTTTATTCTTTTCTGTGCATGTCAAAACCTTTACTTTGTGTTTTTGCTTCAATCTTTAGGAGAGATGTATGTGCAAATCCCAGAATTTCTGCTCCCTCTGGCTTGCACTTCCACACACAGAGAGCAGAGGGGAAAGAGAATCAAGAGTCAGCCTGACCCATCTGCCTGCTGGAAGGGAGCAGCCCATCGTATGCGTGTCAGATTTGACACTCATATTTCAGGCACTCCTTTGAAACCACCAGCAGCTGAAATGCCACCAGGTCCCCAGGCGCTCTGCTCCCAAGCTTCACCCTCTTTCCTCACCAAGAATTTTATTCTTACTTCCAGCCCAGAGGAACCCACTACATTTTGTCCTGTCTCTGAGGACAGGGAGAATGGAACACTTTCCACCACCAAAGTCCTTTACTCACTGATGGGCCACTGTGTCCCCACTGTCAGTAATCTACACTGAGCCGTTCACTTCTTCCAGCCCTTCCTGGTGCTGTCCCATCTCTGGTCACCTCACTGACACAGAGAAGTTGCCTTGGAGAGTGCTGCCCCACCTCTGAGTCCCCATGCCTGTGGTGGAGCCTGTGCAGAGGTCAGGCTGCCAGCTCCAGTGGATATTTTGGGTAAGGAGCAGCTGCTGCAGCAGAACCACCAGTGCCTTGTTCCAGTGGGTGTCCTGGCTGTGCACTGCGTGGGAACTGGGCAGTGCTGCCACTCGTGGCTCTGACCCCAGAGGACACTGCTGTCACTGTTGCAGAAGGGCATCCCTCAGCAGCGCTGCCCCTCAGTGACCAGTGAAGGCTGATGGACACGCAGCTGCCCAGGGACAGCTTCGCAGGACTCCTCAGGGAGCCACAGCCCCTGACTCAGGTCAGCCAGAATTGCAATCCTTTTACAGGATTGCAAGGGCCTTTTACAGAGATAAAATACCACCTATGAACTGTTTGGCTTTTCCTGGCTTTTGAGAAAGGCAAGCTACTCCAGAGCTGGTATATGCTATATAGGAAAAGCCTCTGGGAGCTCAGGGAGAAGGATGGCTGTATTCCCTCAAGGACTCTCAATGAAAACACCAAAAAGCATTAAAAAGAAGAAATTGTGGTATAATCCTTCCATAGTATGGAAACCACTACAACCTGCATTTACTATGAATGCTGTATCAGGCTCCAATAATGTTTTTCTGCTAGTGCCCACAGACAGCCTATGCATCATCCCTGGCCATCAGCCTCATTACTGTTTCTGGATCGTCTATTTTCCTACTGCCTGATACAATTCCATGTGACTTATTTACATTCTCTCTATGATGAACGGGTAACTTTGGTTATCCAGAAGAAGGGCAATTAAAAATAACATGAGGCTAAACAGACAGAGATAAGTGAATATTGAAGCATCTGGGCAGGCCAGGTGCTTGAAGATATCACTGAAAAGGTCTTCCAGTAAAAATAAAAAAGACAACAAATTACCACCTTGACAGATTATTAAATGTTTAAAGCCTCTGGCAATAAGAGCTGCTAATAAAGAAGCAGTGTAAACCAGAAGACAGCAGCAGCAACAGTAATTATACAGCAGAATGATTAAAAAGCACACAGCTATAATGACTTTAATCTACTTTATGAGGGAAACTCAAAGATCCAGCATTCAAAAAAATAATCAATTAGCGAGCAAGGGAGATGGAAAAAAAATCTATTTAAACTGAATTCCTACAATCAAGTGATAAATCAGTCATGAGTAATTGTAGGAATTACTGCAATTCACCATGTTTTGATAATACTGGCTACTCCACCAGAGACTGAAGAACAACTGCTCCGTTTCTCAGCATCCAAAGGGACTCCACAGAGCAATTTCTGAGAAATTGTTGCGCTCAACAAATTGTGCAGCTTAGCTGGAAGGATATCCAGCATGAACAAAGTTAAGATCTTGTTTTGGAGAACTTTCCTTATTTTCATAGCAACAGAGCAATTTCAGTTCAGTAGCAGGAAGGCTTCCTAACAGGAAGGCTTCTTAACTCTTAACCACTTAGAGATACCTCGTTTCATTTCCTTTTCCTGATCTTCCTTGACGTTTTTCCTCTCCCATATAGGAGGTGGTCAGCTACCAGCTAAGGAAAGGCTGTTCTTGGACATCTGCCATGTTTCCTTTCCCCTGAAGGCCAGGGAATTCAACGGAACAACAGAAGGAGGATGCATGGGAAAACCCGGGCTGATTCCCGCTCCTCCTCTCACAAAGCTTGGTTCTTAGAACGGGATGCGTGTGCTTGAATGTGACATTTCACTCACACCTCCCTGCTCGTGGCCGGGCAGCAGCATCCGCCCCCCTTCACCTCCTCTGTCCTTGGCTGCAGAACTCGGCCAGCTCCTGCCTTCGGGAGGGTGTGCTCTATCCAGGCAGGCACTGGGGGGGCCTGCTCCTGCCGTGGGGTGGCGGAGAGATGAAAAGCCAGCTCCCCTCAAGTCGGCTCTTCCCGCTCTTGGGAAGTGATGGTCGCTGTTAGATAGGGGAAGAGCTTCGGGTCACGCACCCTCCAACCCAGCACAGGGCAGCAGCAGACCGGGCTGTCCCTGCCCTCAGCCACCGTCCTGGGGTGACAGCCCCCCGCCCTCGGAACTGCCCTGCTGCTCGGAGGAACCGCCCTGGGAAAGGAATTCTCTTCTCTGCACTCGCACTGGCACCTACAGCTTCTGGCAGGGAAGTGGCAGCAGAGAGAGTCAGGGACTGGTGCGAGCAGCATCCTGGGCTTGTGTCAGATTGAGTGTGCAAAGGAAAAAAACTTGTGTTGAAATATTTCTACACCTGAGTAAAGATCTGTATTATTCTGAAGGTTAAAATATGTTACTCTCTTCCCCTGTTTGTCTTTTCCTGCTCATTCTAGTGAGATTATTTTGTGCATTAAAAATCAGGGCCTTTATAAAGGCCTGTAGCTCTTTTTTATTCCTGTAGCTCTTTCCCTCCCATTTGAAAGAAAAAAAAAAAATGGTTTTGCAATGTAGAAAAGTTGACACTGTCAGATATCTGCTTTAGAAATATCAGATAAAAAATCCAATAGCTCTCACCCCACAAATCAATACAGCAATCAATATGTCTATATGGGAAAGATCTTTACATGGGCTCTTTTTAACACGGTGGTGTTGGTCTGACATACCTTGTTTGCTATTACCCTCTTCAAGGTCTGTGTGTGCCAGGATGAGACTCCTGCTCCTCCACCTTGAGAAATGCTTCTGAGAACAGAGAATTGGATTGGACTAAATGCACCAGATGCAAGGACTAAATATGAAATATAAATAGCAAGAACATGGATCAGATCATACGAAAAAGCAGTCTGTGTGTTGAGATAAAAATTTAATTTCTCATTTGCTGCTTTCCTGTGTAATTCTTCTTTTTGTATTTTAAATAAATACATTAAAGGAATTGTAAGTAATGTGATTGAACACCTCAACTTTCTGTAAAGTAAGCATTGTATCATTAACTACCAAATATTTAAATATTCAGTTTCAGAAGAAGGGAGACAGAAACCAACTCAGTAAGAACTTAGCTGTGCCAAAGCTGCTCTGCTTCTCAACATCTCCCAGAGAAAAATAAGCATTGATCATTATCACCATACCATCCCTCCTAGTTTGCTTAATGTTCAAATTTCAGAGTGGGATGCAATTAATTAATATGGGCTTACATGTGCTATGTTTTCAGACCTAGTATCTATTGACAGCCACTTGACATTAATTATTTGTATTATTGACCTCTTTGCATCATCGAAAGCTCTCTGGAGAAGAGCTTGGGAACATGCCAGAGGTGGAGAGGCACAGTTGTCGAAGGCAGGCAGGGAGACGCTGTGGTTGCACTTCTGCAGACTGGGAATGCAGGCATTGCAACACTGAGCTCAGGGTGCTTGAGGTATTGCTGTTGTTTTCATCAGTGGGGCTCAAAATGGAAAAAAGGCAGCCTTGGTTGTGTTCAAAGCCTTGCAGAGTGTGACCCTATCCAGCCTGGGGCTGTGCCTGTGGCACAAAAGACAGTGAGACGCTTCTCTTGCCACACACACATGAAAAAGTAGCCCAGCCCACACCAGCTAGATGCTCTTGGGCAGGTGAGCTCAAAGTTATTGCTAACCTGAGGTTTCCAATAGAGATGCATACACACAAAATTAGCAAAGAAATGAGTCAAGCATTAAGCAGAACATTAAACTTCAGAAACAGCACCAGAGAGATGAAGTTCTAATTGCAGGAACACTGAATAACAACACATAAATCAGATAAATCTGAGCTCCAGGGCCACAGCAGAGCAGCACGGCCTCAGTGACACAAACAGGGGAGGTGCCAGTCTGAGGGCAGGTGTGGGGATCCACACAGACCCACAGTGATTCCTGGAGAGCAGCAGCCAGGAGGAGAGCAACACTGGTATAACTTGGGGCAGTGTAAGACCTGCAGCTGGCTGAGAAGGCATCACCCAAAAGCTCATAGTACTGGGAGGAAATTACCAATGATGAATCTGCCTTAGGCTGACTGTCAGCATGGTTATACAGCAAGCAAGGGACTACTAAGAGACCTTGAGGGCAGGAATCAACTTGAAAAAAAAATAAGAAGGTACAAAAATTTGTGACTGCGGAGAGAGACATTGGAATAGGAGAGTGGTGGTCAAAACCCAGTTAGAAATCCAGAAAGTCATAGGCATTTGATAATGTTTAAATGCCTAGTATTCTATTTACATTGTTGATATTGACCCTGAATGTGTTTCACTAATTGTTCTTCAGTTACTTTTAATTAAAAAAAAAAAAAAAAGGCAAATCAAAATGCTTGGATCCTGATTTGATTTAACCGCATAAATCGTACAGCACTTTTCCTGAGAAAGTAGGCAAAAAAAGGGACACATATTACATAGTGAGGAATGTAGGTATCAAAGAAACTGCCCAGAGGAACTATTTCCTGCTCCCCTGTAGGTGTTGAAGTTGGGGTGAGCACTCACCCAATGCTCACATGCTGCCGAGAGGCAGTGAGCTGAAGGGAGGCACGATGCACACAGGTTTTTCCCTTTGCCTTGCTCAGGCAATAGGCCAAAGACAGGAATCAAATTAGAGAGGATCAAGACTTTCCCACCCAGAGAAAAGTTCTCCCCTTAATGAACAATAATAAGAAATTCAGCTTTTCCATCTCCACATGCGTTATATCTTTAGGAAGGTGCAAACAGAGGAAATGTAATACCAATACAGGATGTGCTTCGCAGCCGACAGTACCTCCACAGAGGTCAGGAGCCACCACTGCAGGTACCACTGCTCGCCGGGTCGGGGGAAGACACACCCGGGCTTTTCATACTGATGGCTTCTTCTGTGAGCCTACAGAAGGAAATAGGAAGCAAAGGCAGCTCATAGAGCTGTTTAACGGTGAAATACCTTACTAATGACCACCAGAACAGATTTAAAAGCTTAAAGCTTTAACAGCTGTCCTTATCATTGATCAGTTACACCCCAAGAAACCAAGAAGCAGAGCCTTTGTTTCCTTCCCACCAGACAAGTCTGTTTCCTTATCACAGTCAGATCCCAGCACACTCCTCCTCCTCTCACTTTTCTTTAAGCATGTGATGCAGCTCCCAGAGGTCTGCTGTTATCCTCATACCCCAAACCCAACCTCGAATGCTCCCTTTAAGATTGAAGTGCACGTTTGTCTCTAGTGGCCTCACTCCATTTCACAGCGTGCTTCGATTGCCAGAGCAGCCAGCTGGGCCAGTAAGTTAGAGAAAGACGTTGTTCCCATAGTAACTCATTTTCTCTACCCACTCTTTAGATTAACACTTTTCAGATCAAAGGTAGACATGGAAATGCCTCAGAAATGATAGTCCAAGGCATTGTATAAATATGAACAAAATCCACCTCACTATCTCAAAAAGCACTGCTTGATATCAGAGCATACATCTATAACTGCCATGCTCATGGTGCTGTCCTGCCTGGAAGTTATCAAAAGCACCTGGGATAGTTCATTTTCTTGCTAGTTTGCAGACAATTGCTTAAGTACAGAAACAAACAGGTACTCCCCACTATCAGATCATAGCTACAACCAAGCAAAGTTCACTGTCTCTGTGCACTCAACATTCAGATAATGTTTGCAACCTTGCTGCAGAAAAGGTCTGATTCACACTCCCAGTAGCAGCAAATCTCTTATCAGTTTTGCCTTCCCCAAATTCAATTTTGTTACATTTTTAGTACTCCAGCATGAGTTGACTTAATGGAAGTTCAAGCCCAAGGAACTGATTAATGCGCCAACATCATGTGTCCAGGAAATACAAAAAGCCTTTGGGCTTCTTCTGCTCCATCATCATACAGCAACTCTGCCATGCACCAGAAAGAACAAAAAAAGAATCTTGATACTGCACAGGCTTGCCACTGAAGATTTCCAATAACACCTTCTGGTAAAATACAAAGGACATGGAAGTGAGGAATGAGAAACCTGGAGCTTTAGATAGTGTTTCTTTTTGGCTTTATTTCCTCCCCAAGTACAACTCTGCAGGTGGAATATGAGCCAGTCCTTTTGTTTGCCTGTCTTGCCATTCATCTCTCCAAACTGACTTTATGGTTCTCAGGGTGCTTCACCATGTATACATGTATTTCTGTATACTTACACAGTACCTCCAACGCATACTGTTTGTGAAAACTGCAGTTGGTATTATGGGTCCTGAACATGCCTGCAATGCCACTGTAATGGAAGCAGTAACCATGAGCTTGCTAAAACCCTGTCTTAACCCTTGGCCAAGACCCAAGCAAAGGCTATTTACACCTAACAACATAAGTCAGAGACTGACTCGCACTGGTATTTTCATGTCAATGTCCACTACCCATTTGTGTCTGAAAAACAGGATTTTCCCAATGACGGCCTGCAATTTCAGCAGTCTGTTCAAATCACCAGGAATTGAACTTGGTTCTTTCTTTTTTTTTTTTTTCCTACACCTCTCCTTGTCAGAAATCTCATTTGTCAGCTGTGCAGCCTCGGTGCACCAGCTCACCCCACCAACATCTCACCTACCTTTTCCTCAGTACAGCTCCTCACAAAAGTGCAATTTACAGGTGACAAAAAGTAATTCTCATCTCAGAAAATTGCCCCAGAGTTCCGGCAAAAATTCATACAAAAGGTGTGATGTATATTAAGAAGTTAGATGAGCTGGTGCTGTTCATCATTTCTGATGGCAAAGTCAGTGCAACCCTTTGCCTGGTGAAGTGGGGGAAAATGTTATGTGTGTCCCAATTAAGGTCTCTCACATCAGGTACTCTTACACCCTCACCTAATATCTTCACAGTATTGACTGATTTTAATTTTTCTTCATTTTCTTTTGTCTCATTGGCTCTCTGACTGTCCTGCCCTCATCTACTTTACGTCTACAAAGAAAGGTGTCACTGGATTCTTGGAAAATAGGCTCTTAGTGCTGGATGGTGCATAACTAGGTCTCTGCTTTTGTACTGGGGACTCTCTGCTGTTTTCTGTCACCTGAGGAGACTGAAATTTGGTCCTAGTTTTCAAGTAAACTGCAGATGAAAGAGACTTGGCTGCTTTGTTGTGCTGTAACCTTAGGCTAGAGCTTTAAAATATATATGATTTTGGTCATTAAAAAAAGTGCAGCCTTTTTCCTGTCATTTAGGTTCTCTATATTTTGTGCCTAATTAGAAACATGAGGGGCACACAGGCACTTCAACATGATGGAAATGTCAGCCAGAGCCAGTACATTTTGAGTGTTAAAATGCACACAGTAAAGTGGTAGCTGAATGTAAAGAACAAACCGTTTTCCTCTTAGATTCTATTATTTTCTGTGTTTAAAATATAGTAGTCAGAACAAAATCACAGACTTTAAAATGACGAAGGGAACCTGAATAGGAAATCTGGCCACGAATTTCATGAATTCCTGCTACTTAATAGCTGTAGCTCACTGGATCTTCACAAGAAAATACATGTCAGCCACGCCACTACCCAGGGAATAATCATTCTCTAACGCTTCTCTTCCTGCTTCTTTTCATTGGCAGAGGATAACTGCTTAAGCTGCCCTGTTTCTGTTGGGAAAAGCTAAATACCCTGCTCTCCCAAGGCAGGCAGGCAGCTCCTGCTCTGTGTGGCAGCACAGGGAGCGAAGGGACATTGCCCGTTCTGAACTAAGTGCAGTTCCCTCAGGAAGCGTGTGCTGCCATTCTCAGGGCACCGCAGAGGGGAGTCATGCCTTTGATCATCAGATACCAAGGTAACATTGACTCTGTTTCCTCTCTCTCTAGTCTGATTTGTTGCTTTCTTCATTTTAAGCATCCAAAATCAAGAGAAGAAAGACAACAGTTTTCCCCAGAAGTCGGCAAGCACTTGCGCTTGTGTGAGCTCTTTCTCTTGCTTCTTTTTACAAAAGGAGATGGCCAGCAATTAGCAGGCAGGCAGCGCTTTGGGAATAATTTTACTATTCTCTCTGTTTCTGTATTTCAGAAGCTTCCTCTCAGTTAAACTCCCACAAACAGCAGATAAATGTCCTTTCAAGTCTACCTCTGGACCAGATTTGGTGTCATTCATGCCTGTGAATAAGTGGTGTTTTCTACTTTGCAGGTAGAAAGTAACCTACTACACAGATTTCAAGGTTAACAGAGCTCTTCAGGGACCCTGAGACTTTACTACAGAAGGGTAAACTCTACTACAGGCTGAGAAGGAGGATAACCTTCCGTGATGTTTCTGAGGTGGTCATATTTCAACCCTTACTTAAAATGTTGGTGGTGCTAGCTGGCACACCAGTCCCAAAAGAGCTCCATTTTTTCTCACAACTCTTTATCACTACAAATATAGAGAAAACTCCATCTACCTTTTTTTAAATCTCTCTTGCTCCTTGCCAGCCTCATCTCCTGCAGAACACCTTTTTATCCTCTGAGCCAAGTGATTTTACAGCTGGCAGACAGGAATGGCACTGCACTGAGCAGGCTCTGCTGCTTGGCCATGATGTGTGCACATGCACGTGCAAAAGCCTTATTTCAGTGTCTTCACTTGTATCACTGATTTGCACTTACTACAGCTTTGCTTCAGAGTGCCCTGGGCCCTGACACAATCTACTTATTTGTATTCTACATTTAACTATACACAGCTCTTAAACAGCACATGCGTTTTCTTTTTCTTTTGGTACAATTTTCTTCTTCTTCTTTTTTTTTTTTTTTTTTTTAAGTAGATGTTACCCGAACTGCTCCCAGTAGTTAAACGTGTCTCTGATTAAAATGTCATGCTCTGGTATGTGATGCTCGTGTTCAGCCCCTGGGATCCATCCACAAAGCCAATCAATACACTGTGCAGAACACAGATTACAAGAGGTGCCACCCAGACACCTTTGTGCATACAGTTGCTCTCTCTCCCTGGCAGCATTCCAACAGCTCTGCAGACGGCAGAGACAGCATAAGGGAGAGCAAAAGTGGTTTATTGGCAGAGATGTGCACTGTCACACGAATTGCAGGCAGCTGCCCTAACACATCCTGTCAAGGAAGCTCTGATTGAGCTTGACACCTACATGATATAGAGCTCTCCAGCTATACAGGTCCTAAGGGAGTGCATGGGAGACCTTTCCCTAGGACAGACACAGGTTAACACACCAGGAGTTAGTCAGCACTGCTGGTCTCTTGTTAATATAAACAGCAACTCGCCTTAAAGAGGAAAGCACAAAGTGACCTTCACTGCCTAACAGTCAGCAGTCTTAAATCCAGCAACAAGCACAACACAATGCCTTACAAGTCTCAGAACGGTTTCTGAAGAGAGCTGGAACATAAAATAGCCACCTCCCCCACCGATATCTCAATTCAGCCTTCCACTCTGATGTGTTCTCTTGCTAAACCTCCTGTGCCGATTGCTCCAGCCGCCTGAGGGCTGTGTCAGCAGCACAGCGAGTGCCCCGGAGGCACACCGGGGCTGTGAGCGGTTCCGTGGGATGGGCACGCAGCAGCAGCACCCGTGGATGTGTGCGTGCCCACTGCCCAGCGGAATCCGTTCGCTTCCCGAGGCTGCCAAGTGCTCCCGAGCCAAGCTGTGCGAACTGTTCCCACTGTGGTGGGAGGGGGAGCAGCCGAGCCGGCCGCGAGGGAGCCGCCCCGCAGATGCAGCGCGGAGCTGCTGGCGGCCCCAGCACGGCCGGGCTCACGGCAGAGCAGGCGGCGGGAGGGAACGCAGGCTGCTGCCGCCTGCCAGCCCGGGAGATGCTCCGCGAGCAACTCCGCCAAGCAGGGAAGCGAGCCTGGGAGGAGAACCTCCCAGAGAACCGTCAGACAGCGAGCCACTTCCCTGAAACCAAGGGGCCGTATAAAGGCAGTGCTTGAGTTTTAGTTACCTGTTTACTAAATGCAGTTTGAGTGGGGCTGAGCGATTTCAGGAAGTTTCTGGTGGTTTCAGCACCCAAAGGTGTTTTGGACCCTGGTGTTGCTTCCCTCCCCATTTCTGACACCCAGCATTTCCTCTGTAATTGTTGCCTGTATCCTTATAAGCTGGTTTTTATCTTTGTCTCCTAGCACTCATGATGTAAGAAAACATATTCACAGGTTGTGACATCTTTTTCTGAACTGCCAACTGCTGACCTATCCCTGTTCCTCCACAAGTTTTTCAGATGAGACTGGGCTTCTCCGGATGACACAGATCAGCTTTATCAGCTGATATCAGCCTTCTCAAACAACAAAAAAATTTTAAAGCTGTAAATCAACAGTGCACAATGTCTGACAGCGACATATATTGTAATATTGTGCTAATATTGTAATAACTCTCCAACCTGCTCTTCCATCTTAGAGAATGGTTCTGAGTTGGCTGGTGCTGAGTGTCACATTAGGAACCCCAAGCACTGTAGCGGACTGCAAAGCTCAGTTTTGATCACATCTCCTCAAAGGAGCCTGGTCTGTGTCCACCACAGAAAATCACAGCAACCCTGTGCTGTGACCCAGCTTCCTGCAGTGGACTGCCTTAATCGTGTTACTTGAGCTCAGCCCGACAGCTGGTAACACACTCAGGCACACTTGGCATTACCTTCCACTTAGCACCATGAAGAACCTGAAGTTTGATGAGATTGCAGGTGCCACCAGCATGAGCTGCAGGACAGCATTTTTATTCCAGTTTACCCAACGCAGAGCACCCTAGGAAAAGTCTCTGTTTTAGGTCTACAGAAAAGCATTTCAGGCAAGCATCGCACTGGGGTTTGATTTAGTTTAATTTTGGTTTTTGGATGAATGGAGGGCAAGGAGATAGGCACATGCAAAAAGAGCATTAGGAAGCTGTCAGCTTCCCTTCCCTATGATTCATGTGGTCCTGAGACACAAGGTAAAACCTTATGCTGAAGAGTAATATAGCATGCCAAGATGTGCTGTACAAAGTCATCTATTTTTGCTCTTCTGTTGCTTCTCAAGAGACAGTCACTTAATAAAGAAAATCTACAGGAGCTCTGTGAACAAGTACACTAAACGCTCAATTACATACATTTTATTTCCTGTCCCATCACACCTATGCCATTGCTCTTAAGACTTCTCATCACAATGGGACCAAGTACCTTCTGGTATGTTCAAATATGTTTTCATTAGCTCTCTGCTAAATAAATCATGCATAGGAAGGCAGCTTTTTAGTCAGATTCTGTGCTAACAGTCATTCAACTTCAGAAGAGGAAATTCCATTAACTAAAAGGTATTTCAAGGTAGCGATCAGGTTGAAAAAAATATAAATTATTTTGATGATCACTTGGCCAGGTCTGAAGTACATTTTTAAATAAAACACAGAGGACCTCTCAATCTTCACGCTCTTCTTGTTCATCAATCACCAGAAAGAATAAATATATGATCCAAAAAGCACTTGTTTGGCCTTAACCCTGTAGTTTGACATAATTAATCTTTTGCAATGCATCCTGAATAAACTACCCAGGATATCTGGGATACATACTTTGAAAGCAAGAACACTCTGTAGCCTTACTAAAGCTTTTAAATCCTGATTTTTAATTGAGCACATTTAAATGGCATTTTACCTGGCTGAAAGAACAAATTTAATTTTGCTACTGAAGACTTACATCCTTAGACTTTTGAAGTTCTGCATTATACTATGAACCATCCAGATAAAATATAGTGGAGAACCATAGCGTTGTTCTTTTTTTTTTTTTCCCTACAAAATATGCAAACACAAACATCAAACATGCCCTTGCTCCCTAACAAAAGACAAACAGGAACAAAAATGCAGTCTTTGCCCCTGTGTAAATGGAGGAGAGCTGCCTGTCGTCTGGGGCTGGGAGGCTGTGCATCTCCACTTCACACCTTGCTCTGCCCCGGACTTTCTGGGCGGCCTGGGACACACACTTCTCATTCAAGCTGACAAATCAGTGTAGGAGTCGATGTCCCTTACTAGAGAAGCAACTTTTGATCAGTTCACAGGGTGTCTGTTTCAGCATGTGTGAAACAAGAGCTCACATCACTGCTGGGCTGACAAGCCTCGCTGAGACCTGAAAAAGCCTGAGGTACTGCCTGCACTACAGGCTGTACCCTGACGCATAAAAAGCCCCACTCAAGCATGAACGGCCTTTTCAGGGCCACCACGCTGTGCTCGAGAAGCCCAGCTGCCACCTACCACAGCCTGGGAGCAGAGCTGAGCCTGGGCTTTCTCCTGTGCCTGTTCTGCTACGGAATACAGGGGAAGCTGCAATCTCAGGCTGACATCAAAAGGTTACGGAGTTGTCATTGCTCCAAATCAACTCTTGCCCCATCTGCTTCCCTAGCATCTGTTCCCATAGCAGTTCCTGACTCCCCCCAGTGAAGGAAATTGATCTGCTGCACACTGTTGGTATGGAAAGGATAGGAAAGGAGGAAGCAAAATTGGTGCTGAACCAAGCTTGTAAGTATTTTGCAGGCCCTGTTGTGTACAGGGCCCAAATCACTGGCAATGACAAAATTTTTACCTACCTCTGAGATCCCTGTGGAAGTGCCAAGCATGATTTTCACTTTTCTGGTTCCTGGACAGGCGAGCAGAGATAAGTGACTGCATTGGGAGAACAGTCATCTAAAGTCATTTGTGAATACAGTCATATGTGACTTACTAAAAAGCTTGAGACATTTTGATTAGGCCTAATATCCTCACACCTTAACAGATGCCACAAGTACGTCAGTAGGGAAAAAAAGCAGAAATGTAGGGATGTACATGAACAGCAATAAAGGGCAGGGCAGAAAATGTAGGAAGAAGCAACTAATTTACTTGGAATGGATGTTAGGGTAATAGGGAATAATTTGAAATATAGAATTAGACAACTTGATTGCAGTCACGAGCCAAATCATGCTTTACAAAGGTGAACTTACAAATGCAGACATGGATTAATAGTGTCAAGATTGCACGATGAAAATTATTAGAAAGGGCAAAACAAAACCAAGGCCTCTCACTTCAATTTTGTTCACCAGAGCAAATATAATTTCCTGGCTCTTGTTAGAAAACTGTGGTGAGTGGGATCCTAGTGATGCCTTTGTAAAGCCAGGGGATCAGCTGGGATATTTGGAGCAGTAGGCAGCAGCAGCAGCAGAATTCAAACGTCTGAACAAACCCTTCTTTCTTACAAGTCTGCTAAAGATCTGTACCTGTAACTCCCCAAATTGCCATTAAATAATTTAGTCTTTCCTTTCAATCCTGAACCAGGAGTACAGGCACAGCATTTAATTAATGTCTCAATTATCACTTAAATGTTTGCCCATCAAGTTCAATAAAGATCAAGCGGCTGAATTTTGAGACAAGTGGCTGTGTCATCAATGATCTCCCAAGTGGTGACTTATTTGAAGGTTAGAAATTCATGCAGGCAGTTCTAAAAAAGCAGTTAATCAGTATAAATTCTTTGGCTGCAGACCCTGCCCCTGTGAGCAAGTGTCCAATTCATTTGACCTTAATGGACTAGAATGTATTTCATGCATCACAAGAACAGACATCCTAAGCTGCAGTCACAAGCTTCAGAGAGGTCATATCTCTAAAAATATGTTCTATCAAGCAATTGTACTGCAGAAAATTAGCAAGTGATTCACTAAAATAACTACACCAGCTACTGAAATAAAGATGTAGCAAGGTGTGCAGCTGCAACTTCAAATAAGTGTTCTAGTGGCTAGAAATCTACTTCTCCATAGAAACAGTGTTAGATTTGCCTGATTTCCTTCCAGTCATCAGTCTTCCACCTGTTTCATGAAATGTTTGTTTCTAATCCCTGGAAGGGAAGGAAGACAGCAATGAAAAAATCCCCAAACTTATTGCACCTTTTTGAACAAAGATGCATCATCTTTGTTTCTATCTCTGGGCTGCCTACAAAGTCTGCTACTTGCAGAAATGTGTGAGTTTTCCTTCAGCTTAGGAAGTTGCAGGGACTTTGGAAATGAAGAGAGCAAAGTTCAGATCTTGGGTGTCACAAACAAGATACATTAGGAATTCTTCCCACAAAGCAGGCACATTGTTTGTAAACCAAGTGAGTATTGGGACCAATGCCAAGATATTCCCAAAGGTTGCCTGGATCTGAAAACTGTAACTATCATCTGCTGTTTTCATCCCCCAACAAATACTCCTACAATAGTGACAGCTCAGCGAGCAAACATAGTTAAACTTCCCAGAATATTTTTCAATGTGAAGAGACAAAGAGAGAACCAAAATCTTCCGTCAGTCCCTAAGTGAATTGCTGTCCCTGAGCAAACACACAACTGCAGAACTGAAGGGAAGGGATGCTCTGCCATTTGAAGTCACACAAGTAGATAATCTTGATTAGTGCCTCTGTAACCTCGTAATATTAAATTATTTGCTACCCTGTCTCTTGTAAGTTATATATTGCCTCAGATTTCAAATCATTGACGAAATGGCAGAAACATCCAGCAATGCTAAATCAGTAAAAAAAACCATCACTATGAACTCACGAATGACCTCCCACTGACAGGCTGAGAGATGCCAGTAAGCAAACCAGTTCTGAATTTATCCATTTTCTGGTAACACCTTGTATGATCTAAGTATGGTATTTTTGTTTTGGAGTTTTTATCCAAAGCCAAAAATTAGATGTCATATGGCATTTGTAGCCAAATGTCTCAGAGAAACCCAAGTGAACTGTATCAGCTCAATTTCTTTTGTTCATCAGATATGTAATCCTACAAAACAACGAAACTAATTTCACTGAGGCCATCAATGCATGACACAGATTTACCATGATAGCTTTAGTCCATGTTTTGTGGACAGAATTCTAAATTAACTAGTTCATTAAACTGTTCAGCTGATGAACTAGCCAATCTACAGTTCCTATTCACCATTTTACATTTATTTACTATCACAAGATTTACCTGTTTCAGGCAGAGATTTATTTAGCTGTCTGCAAGCAATTATATCTATTGGAAGCTTCTGTCATAGGCTTTTTTCCTCAGAATTTTGCCGACTACAAAAGAGTATTAAAGATCAGCAATCAAACTCCAGACTAACATGACTAAGATTACACTTTGTGCTAGTGAAATTGAACTAAAACATCTTGGCACCACCTGCAACAATGACATCAAATTGGACTACACAAATAGTTGATTTCTCAGATTGGTTGCTAACTTAAGAAAACATTTTTTTTGCCCTAATTAGAAGGGTTATACCTTTGTCTTTTAAAAAACCCAATAAATCGAGAAAAGTAGGTTAGTTTTGCTGATGCTGAAACAAGCTGCTCTGTTTCCATGTTGATGGTTTTAACCCACACAATGCAATTGAGATTCCATAAGCATTAGTCACCAAAGAAAGGACAGGGAAGAGATTGATGCCCTTTCTCCCCTCTCCAGTCAGGTTTCAGAGGACTCAGTGGGAAACACGGGAGCCCTTTTGCTGCATGCTGAGGGCATGAATTGAGGTGTCCCCACCACAAGGGAGCTGCAGCTGTCAGTCAAGCCCCGCAGATGTTCACAGCACCCTCATTCTTTGGCTCTGCCTCCTCCTTCCCCAAGGCTCTGAGCTGTGACGGGACTGTTTTGTTACCCCAGTACTCCGTTGCACTGTCTGCTGTCATTTCTAGGACACTCAGTTAGGGATGAATAACCTCTGCACTAGATGAAGGACCACGAGGTGCCAGGCTATGGCACATCTCCAGCTCAGGCAATTACCAGCTGGCATAGGTGTGCACAGGGGAGGAGAGGACGCTTTCCCAAAGTGAAAAGGAGCATGCCAATGCTTTCAAGAGCTTCTCACAGAGAAATCTGTTCCTTTCTTTTTTCTTTTTTTTTTTTTTTTTGTGTTTTTTGTTCAGTGATATAAGAGTCGTAAATCCATGAGTCAGTTCCCAAACATTTAATGTCAAGGTTATCATTGAATCATAGCCATTGTGAAACGCTCTGTCTCACTTTTCATGCTGTATTTTTCTTTCCTGCTTGTTGTTTGTATAGTTGCCTGAGCACTGCAAGCAAGCCTTACAATACAGGAACAGTGTAACTTTTCCACCTCTCACTGCATAGAAATAATTTTGCCTCCCTTCATCCCCCTGCTTGGTGCATTAATATACAGCTCATTCAAGATGTCCCATTTTTAGGCAGAGAGTCCTGCAGAAGTGGTGGAAATGTACAGTGCTGTATTTAGGAGGGAAAGAATATAGGCAGCATGAGCTAACCCCTGCTAGACAAATATCTGGGCATTGCAGCCTCTAATGTTGTCTTAGATGGCACTTGAAAATTAAATAACGTAATTGTGGGAAGAAAACAGGGTGACACATTCCTTCCATCTTCACTGTGTTACTTCTTACTCGTCAGCCTGCCCCTGAAAAAATGCTCTTACTTAGGCAGAAATGCCGCAAAGAAACTTCCTGAAGCCCAAATCAATCTGCAGCCCGAGGCAGGGCACCTGCTTGGGTGCAGCCTGGCTCCTGTGGCCTATGAAAAGGGCTGTGCATAGGGTCCTCTCACCACTTGTGTTTAGCCTCTGGGTAATTAAGCCTGTTACCTCCCAGAAATAATGCAGGAGTCGGTATGCAAACTATCCAACACCTATTTAGCAAGAGAACAGGCTTATCTCTGCTGCATTTGCCCTAAGGACAGGCAACACAGTTTCAGTGGTAGCCAGCAGTAGGTATTTCCATCTCATCCTGGTATCAGCTGTGAGGCATTTTTGTCCTCACAGTTCAGGGTTCAGGCCTTAAACATACTTTAAAGAAGGAAGATCAGAAATAGAGCAGCATCCACATCTGCAACGCTGTGTAATTCAACTGCTGTATGAATATGTGTGTTTGGGGATTGAACCCAGCGTCGGGAAGACTGAGCTCCTATGGGACTTTTAACACAGGGAGCTGATATTTTGGGATAACAGGTACTGAGCTCCCAAAGGAAAAGGCAAAGTGCAGACATGCCAGCCCACCTGTTCATCCAGAACTGCTTTCTAACAGACAGCTGACTGCCATAAAAATCTCACCCTAAATCAGAAGGAAAATAACTAACTTGATTAGGCACTTACACATACTAAGGGTGAATACTAATCTCTGGCTTAATGCATCCTCCCTGCACTACTGAAATTTCCTTGGTTCTCTGTCTTTTTTAGGTGAATGTCTTACTGATGAAAAGCTCTGCCACCAGCATGTTTCCTTCAACATAGCTCAAAATATTTGATCAAAAGAGGTTGGTTCCAATACTCTTATTTTAAGTGTAAGGAAACAGGCAGAAGGAACGGATTACATCCTGATCTCTCCACAAATCAGCAGCGAACTGGAAAGAGGGCTCTGAGCCACTCAGCTCTGCCCCAGCACTGCAAGGAGGCCAACCCAGCACTGCCTCAGCCCCCAGGCTGGGAAAAGACACCTCTGTCTGTCCATCCATCTCCCTGCCTGTCCTGGGGCATCTGCTGGGCAGGGTCCGTCCTGTGGGATACAGGGAAATCCTTTCCAAGGCTCACACCAACCTTACCTATCAGCAACAGCCCACAGCTGAAAAAGCCAAATATTAGTCCTTGGAAGCAATATCTTCTAAAGGGTAGAGAGAACAGATGTCCATGTGTTACAGTTCTAATATAAATATCAAGTCCATTGCTTCTGTTGCCAGGCATTCTGGTTGTGACTTCAGTTTCCCCACAAAGAGAGAGCAGAAGCAAAGCACAGATGGGGAAATATTAGTTAAACCATAAAAAATAAAAAAGTTATGCCTTTTTTTTCTGCAAAAGGAAACAGCATTTCTAGGAAATGCAAATGTAGTTTCAAGCTAAGTGGTTAATATTTTTTTCAAATTCAACTGGAGTGGTGGATCAGATTTGTGATTAGGATTTTAAAGGATGTAAAGTCAAGGCAGCAATCCTTCTGGCTTCTGCAAGGGTAATTACCTTTTAAAAAATCAATATATACTTTTACATTTGTTAAATATGAGGTAAATTCTAGAATAAGGGTTAAAATATCTTCCTGCTTTTCTAGAAATATTTATTGCATTGCAGAAGCACTCTGATGAAATCTAAAAAAAGATTATTTTTTAAAATTTCATTCCAAGTGATAAAAACTATTTTCCAAGAGTGCTCAAGAGTTGTCTCGGTTTGAAAGACAGGTGTCTGCCAAGGAAGGTGGGAACCTCCCTTGGGATGGAAAATATGACCTGCAATACTAACCTCCAACAAGAGTAAAAATAGGATTTTACCAGGTATTTTTTAACTGATTTTCTTTTTAACCTAAGAGTAAGTTCCCCAAAACATGCAGTCTTCAAGGTAGTCTATGCACTGTTAATCTTCTAAAAATATATACAATCGTATATAAAAGATTTAAAGCAACACACCACAGAGTTAGTAATAATAATAAAAATCTCTAGTCTGGAGAAAAAAATTGACCATATGCAAAGATCAAACCACAGGAGGGACTGAGAGACAAATTCTAAAGGAAAAAAACATGGGGGAACACTGGCAAAAACCCAGCTTTGGTAAGTATAACATAACCAAGGCATTTTTTTACATGCTACCAACTCATTTGCAGGACCTGGACCTTTAGTTCTCCTGCTTGTACGTGGATAAAGTATATTTTACAGTTTCTGTTACCCTATGGCCTTCACTTCACAGGACAAGAAATTCCCAGCAAAACAAAGGAATTTTAAAGTTACACGACTGCAGCCTCAAAGAACAAATTGAATCAATAAATGTAACAGTCAAATAAAAGGCTAGGAATGTAAATAGAAAAAAGTTAGTACCTAAAAAGAAAATAAAATTAGTGTCAGCAG
This sequence comes from Orthonyx spaldingii, assembly GCA_013397795.1. Lineage (NCBI taxonomy): Eukaryota > Metazoa > Chordata > Aves > Passeriformes > Orthonychidae > Orthonyx > Orthonyx spaldingii. The sequence continues at coordinate 100,216 of VZTJ01002057.1, read as the reverse complement.
ATGAATCAGAACATGGAAGAAGTTTGTCATTATTTGTCAATAAGAGGCAGTGAGTGCAAACTGAAATATAGGAAATTGAACAGAAAAAATAAAATCACTTTACAGTGAGGGTATCAAGCACTGGAACATGATGCCCAGAGAAGCTGTGGAGTCTCTATCCTTGGAGTCCCAGTCCTGGACAACCCGTTCTAGCTGACCCCACTTGAGCAGGGCAGCAAAGCTAAATGGTCTCTAGAGGAACCTTCCAACCTCAGCCTTTCGCTGTGTGGTTTTGTCTAATGGGCAAAATCCTGTCCACGAGGCAGCACTTGATGCAGGCTGCCTGCCTTAGCCCAGTCTGGTCCAAACAAGAGACATCTCCTGCTTGCAAGGCTCATTTGTACTGCACTCACTCCACCCCGTCCCTTGAGAAGGCAGCAAAGAAAAGTAATCTTTTTCCTCTCAGGTTGTTTAGTAAGGTCCTAGGCTGACTGCCAAAACCCTTAATTCTTTTTCAGAGCATGAACCAAAGAGATTTGTAACACTAACCCTTCCCTGGTTATTGTCTGGGGCAATAAGCTGTAAAGTCATCAGTGTGACAGTGAGTTTATGCACTAAGTCTTTGTGAGGTTGCTCAGGAGATGATTCACTACCACAAAACATGACTATCTTAAAGACTTTTCACATCACTCCTTAAAAACTTAGCTGGGGATAAAACAGGTCACAGGAGTCAAGAAGCCATTAGTCTTTTTCTGCTGAGTTGAGCTAGTTTTGGAACATTGATGAACTTTTCATGTTTTCCTTTTACAAGAAATAGAAAAAAGTAAAATGACGTGAAAGGAATTAATCTCAAGGTGAAGACAGATCCTGTACACTTTATTTGACTGTTGAAGATCAGACAGTAGCAGAACACTTTGTATGTAGATTTGCTTCAAAAACTGCCCTCTGTCTAAACATGTCCCTGATAACCTAGAGAAATCAACTGATAAGATTGACTGTCTCAGTAGGAAAAAATAATGAAAAGAAAACAAAATGTACTTCTACTAATAATTAAATATCAAAGCCTACAAAGTCACACAAGGTGTCTCTTGTCAGATATCTGGGAAAGAAAATTTTGTTCCTTTAAATCTTGCTTTTTTTTCTGAAAAAATAGTTTAATGGGTGTGATTTCAAAACATACATTAATGCTCTTACTGCAAGTTTATTCCTACAAGTATGAATCAGCAGCAGAAAGGCAGTTCAAGAGATTTTAAGGGTAGGAGCTGAAGGCAATGACAGCCCAGCGTGTACTTGTGAATGGGAGCAGCAGAAATCAAAGCCTTCCCCTTCTGCTTCATGGCTTGATTGACTTGGCAATTACACAGGCCATTGCTCTGATCTGCTACAAACTTTCACAGCATCAAGTCTTATTTTTAAGGGCTTAGGTTCTTGATCAGATTTCTTTTTCAATAAGTACCCCTTTTCATCAAGGAATGCTTGACATGTAGTACAGTGAGGTAGAAGCAAAGAAAGAGAAATTATGTAGGAGCAAATTATAAGTGTCCAAGAACAAATTGGCAGTATTTGCTCAGGTGGAAGAAAATCATATTAAACACTTGCTGTGTTCCAGAACATCACAGAAGGACACATTGCTGTGTTTTATCAAGGTATTGCATCCTTTTTAAAATCAAAACCATTGACTTTCCATTGTTCCCAAACTCAACAGCCACACAAAGGCCATCGCTTTGGATTTAAAAGCCAGTGAATTATTTCCACTTGCTCTATACATAGTCTGATCTTGCCATCCCTTGGATCTCTATGGCTCCTTTCAAGCTACAACTTCTGTACAGAACTTGGAGGTCACATATTCAAATGACTATGCTGCAAGTGAAAAAAGATATGCAAAGGCTTTAGCAGCCCAGCTTTTAAAAACTGTGGAGTTTAGAAATAGATTTTTATTCCCCTTGTATCACTAAGGAAAAAATGGTTTCTGAGATTCTCCAGTAAGAATTTGCTACAGAAATACTCCAACATGCTGTAACTGCCTACAAAGGAACACACTTTTATTAATCAATCATACTCCTCCACAGACAAAATGAGTGCCAAAGGCTGACGTGCCTATCGACAAATGAAACAACAGCAGCCCCAGGAATAGATAACTTTCATCTTCCCTTGTGGTTCATGTTGAAGCAATTAGACACTAATGCTTTCTAATGGTACCTACAATCTATATGCTGCTCTTGCATGCTTTGACAGCTTGGGATAGGCAGAGTTGAATTTTTTTCCTCATTGAGTGAATAAGGAAGGTTTTAACTTCTATGAATGAGATGCATACTCTAAAGAATAAAATAAGATTTAAATTCTGCTCTCAGGCAGAAGAAAAATTAGATACTACACTTTTCCAATTCCACCAAGAAGTGAGGAAAGATGCTTCTCCTTTCTAATGAAGTGAAAGAAATTACTTTGAGCAGTTCATTAGGTGGACCAGGGATCTCTGTGTCCTGATTAGCCATTGATTGCATCAGTCTGGACATCATTTCTGAGGCCAGAGCCGGGGTGTCCTGCTGCCAGGTGCTGCCAGGGACAGGGTGACCTCTCCAGCCTCCAGCGGCCACAGCACTCGAGTCTCTACGGTGAGGACAGGGTGAGGCCAGGGAAGGGCTGAACTACAAACAAGGCTTAGTTTGCAGTCCCTTATGTCCCTCTTCTCTGCATTCTCTCTGCTTTGTAAACCATCACATGGGACAAACAAGATGGGTAACAAGGGGGAAGAACCTTGATCCTTGGTGAAAACAAAACCCCAACACACACGTGTCCCAAGCCAGAAACAGCACCTGCTGACTCAAAAGCTGTGACAGTCAGTTCTGGCCTGAGAAGGCTGGAGAAGGTTGGAGACTGGCAGACACAGGGATGAGCATGCAGCTCCTGAGAGCCCCAGTGAGCCCTGGCCCACATCTCCAGTCCCTCTGGCTCAGCTGCCCTCACACCCAGTTGTGCCCAGCCACGGCTGCAGCAGCAGCTGCCTGGCACAGCAGCACCAGCCCTTGGCACACACCCCTCCCTGGACTTTTTATCCATAACCACGACCTGCAGCTGGCTTCTCAAAGTCACTGGTGTTTTAGGCAGCATCAGGGGAGAAGCAGAGGAAGAGCTAGCCTCAGAAAAAGAGAAGGTAAGATACAATGCAGCTGTGGGATAACATTTACCACCCAAAGTCTCACTGTCTTGTAATTCTTCCTGACACAAGGGAGGGTCAATCCTGCTGGGTCTAAGCAGCACTGACAACTATTAATTCCTGTGTCTTTCCTCCCTATCCGGGCTCACCTCCTCCCTCCAACCCCTCACTCTCTCCAGAGCCACTACTTTGGCTTGGCTGAACCCCTAGTGCCCTGCTGTCCTGACCAGGCTCTCTGGGCATCACCGTAGGGCCTCTGATGGAGCCCACTGCTGCCCTGAGCTCAGAGCCTGTCATACTGGGGATACTCTGCTCCTCCTTCACCTCCAGAGCAAGGTCAGCACTGCTTTTGGTGCCTTCCACCAGGCCACTGCACCAGGAGCAGACAGTGAGCGGCAGGGAGACAGCTACTGGTTGAGTGCTTTGGGAAGCCCACCCATTCCATTGCACTGTAGGGTCATCACACCTTAGTGGAGACGACTTATTCCAGCTGAAATGGGCAGCCTAGCCATGGAAAAACACTTTCTGCTCTGCTGTCACAGGAGCCACCATTGATATCACTCTCAGCACACGGCGTTGTTCTGCTTCCAAAATATTTCCAACTGCCTGTCATTTCACACTCTCCTGCCTTCATCTTCCTCATCCTCCCTATTATTTCTTTTGCACCTGACACCTTGTCTTCTTCTTCTGTAAAGAAGTACAACCAAATTGCATAAGCCTGTTGCATAAATCCCAACTGCTAACACCCCAAGATGCCTGTCATGATGTCTTGTTTCTGGTATTCTGTTCCTCACCACCCCCCCATCCGCCCCCAACCCCTAATGTTCTCTAGCTTTCTAAGTCTTCAGACAAGAGCTATCTTACTATCATTTTTTTTTCCCCCCTCTGGTGTAATGCCAAAGGCCAACTACCTTGCCAGGTTATTAATGGCAATTATTGCAATTACTAATTCAAGAAGAATTATTTTGCAACTAAATTAAATATCTAAAGTAAGGGCAAGTATATGTGATGAATACTCAAGAGCTGTCAAATCTCTGCAATTAGTACCCTGTTCAGAGCTAAAGGAAAAGCCTCTGAAGCAGCACTGAATTACAGAATTAGTTTTTTTTTTTACTATATTTCATTGTAGAGTTGGAGAGAGGATAAATCACACAAAAATGACAAACTCCAAGGCTTCTAGGTGCATTCATTATCAAAAATCTTAAACCTCAAAAAACTTATTGCATATTTACTGACCCCATTAGACAACAGCAGTCAGTTTTCATTTCCATTTTGGTCAATTTGTGTAAAAAAGTCAAAGCAATAAACAACTCTGCTACAATCAAAATTACTTCAATTTTTCCATCTTCTGTTCCCTTTACCATGTTTAAAGCAAGAAGAAAAGGCTTTCAGCCAAGGCTTCAGTATGCATGCCTGACCATGAAAGACAAACACTGCTTTTACCAGCAATGTATTGACCAGTAGTATTATTCTATTTCCCCTGCTAAGATGGAGTGAAAGCAGTGTATTCTGATGAGCTGCATACAGCCTCTAAACTGGCCAGGCAGTGGGATCAAAACAAGAAGCAGACGTGATTCTCCAGCTTATGGAATTTGTTCAAAGCCACACGTTTCCTTTCCTCTGCAGAGGAGTTTGTGAAAACCTGTTTCAGAGTTGGTCTTTGCTGAAGGTGCAGCGTGACAAGTAAAGCGTACAACTAGAAAGCTCCGTGGGCAAAGCCACTCGTGCTAAGCAACCTCTACTCCCCTGTTTGACAGCTAAGGCTGTGGAGCTGCACCAGATGGGATGGAAATTTCCCCCCTGGGATCAGAGACATTTGTTCATCAGACGCCTGTGCCAGTGCAGAGGAAGCTGTGCCAAGGGAAGACACCGTGGGCATTTGATTCTAGCTGCAGTGTTTGTCTCAAGTGCAGGCTGCAGTTCTTTACCCTCCTGTAGGTACTGTTTCAGCACCACTGCAAGGGCTTGCAAATCAGGCAAATACTTCCTGTTAAAGGCTGTCTCAGTTTTCACCGCCCATCTTTCTGAGCTTGAATCTCAAGCAGTGAAAGAGTATTTAAGAGTAGGAGCTGCGAGCCCAGCTTTTAAGTGGGCATTCTTGTTATTGACCTTTCTATGAAATCATAGAATATTTCAAGTTAGAAGGGACCCATAAAGATCACCAAGTGCATTTGATATTTCCATTTGATGGATTCAAGTAAAACAGCTGATACATGCATTGGTATACAAATTGTTACGCAAGTAATAAAAAAACTAAATTATTTTCAGCCTGTGGGGAACACCTCTGGCTAGCCAGGGTTGGCTGGAGTTGGGAAACCTACACCAGGAAGAATTAAATAAGTGAATTCAATTAAGAGCAATCCTAAAAGCAAAGCTTTTATAATTAAAATACTATAAAAGAGACCCAAATCCTTCAGAGGTATCAGAAATATTTAGAACTCCAGTGCTGTTTGTCTGCAGTCAATTCTCAGTAGAGAATTTTCCTCTGGGCTTTGTCTGCTCATAAAAGGAATATCCGTTCCATCAGAACTTTCTGCTGTTTGCTGAGCTTTGACAGGCCAGAGAACGATGTCCCCCACAGAGTCAAACCATGTGTAAGAACAAAGCCCATATGGCTGTGTTGCACTGTTCTCCTTTCTCTCATCTCTCTCAACAGATAATTTCCGAGCACAAATATGCTAAGATTTTTAAGCTATAATCCATCACTAAACAGAAAGAAGCCCTGTAAAACTTGCCACCTTCAGCCTTACTTAAAGTTCCTCAAATTGATACCTGGACTCAAAAGACATCTTTCAGGTCACAGCTTTTTAAGGAGAACTCGGCCTTCTGCAAAAATTACTGTGCTCCATCTCACACTTTGCACCTGGTTATTATTCAGGCTGTAGCTTGTTAGCATGAGGACTTCCTACAGGCTTTTATGGCCTGATAAAGCTCCCAGTATGCATTATGGCCTTCACATTAGAGCTGCATAATACTATTAATAACAGAGCATAGAAGGGCAATTTACCGACAAATGGCTGTAATTGAATGCACACAATCCACTAACAATGTTTTAAGAGACAAGTACATTATATATAAGAGAGAAATATCATATCATGTTTTAAGAAGGGACTGAAGGCAGCAAGGCAGAGATAACAACACCTATTAATTATAACTATTCCAGACAGTCTCTTTGCTGGCTTGTTTTTAACATTCATTAATGTAGACTCCCCAGCCATGCCACTTCCTGCCACTTTTGCTGAGGCTTTGCTGTCCTTATCACTAACAAGCTTTACCAAAGTCCATCTGGAACCTCCTGTGCTGCAGTATATGCTGTCCATCAAGGAAGGACATGAAAGAAAAAAATTCCTTTATATGGCAATATCTTTTTAACTATTTGAAGACTACTATTGCATATCCTGTCAGTCTATTCTTTGGGGTATTCTTGAGTGACCACAAGTTTTCCAGACCTTGCCCTCTCAGTTTCCTCCTCAAGGCTCAGTTTCCTCCTCCCTCTGATTGATCCTTCTCTTCCTGAAAGTGTGATGTTCGAATCTGGATATAGCACTTTTGTTGCAGAGTAAGAGGAGAGATGAGCTGACAGCAAACACCTTTATAGCTAATACTTCTAGTTACCCTATCGACTATTGCATCTTCATTGCAATTAGTGCAAGAGAAGATACCACAGGTCTGCGTAACCTGCAATCAGATCTTGCACTATAAATTATATTTAAAATCTCTTAGCCTCACACTTGAAAAGATCTCTCAGTATTTTAGCAAGCTGATTCATTAACGCTATCTCTTTGTGTTGGAAAGAGATGACTTCCAACAGTGAAGACTTCCCAAATGTTTTTCCCACAAATTGTCACACTGTTGGGATGGAGGTATAAGATGTATGTCTGATCTCTGCTCAGCAACTATTTTCAAAGGAAATCCTTGTCTGCAAGGATATTTCTGATTGAACACATCCCCAGAGATCTCCAAGAATCATGACTATTGCTTATTTGGCATCTTTACCTCAAAAAAATGAGGTGGGAAAGAGGAGCAATCGCAGAGGTGCTAAGCTAAGTGGATTCTCTTACAACACAACAGGAGGCACAGGAATTGGACTGCAGATAACCAAACTACCAGAGCGAATCAATCACAAAAAATGGACACAGAGCAAAACAGATACCTCTCGTGATCCAGCTCCTCAGCAAAAGACCAGGAGGTATAAATACACCAGAACTACTTCCCTAAAGAACAATGAAGGCACTTCTGTTAATCCACTCCCACCCACCCCTAGTTACAGTTTCCTTGAGTTTCTTGGAGAATCTACTGCTAAAATCGAACAGATGACACAGTTTCACAGTGATTACAGTGGCACAGTGTGCCAGTTTTCCCTCTGTCCCCTCACTGACATGCCCAGTAACTGTCATCTCTTGGAATTTAGAGCCAAGGGTCATCCACAAAGTGGAACGCACTTCATTTCAAGTCTTTCAAAACATCATTAGGACATGATCACTCGTCGTTTCCAAATAAATCAATCATACCTCCAAGGCTGAAGACTTAATGCCATACTTTATGCTTAACCACCTCCCTCTAAAATAGACTCTCTCCAACAAACTGTCTGCAGGAGGAATATATATCTACGTCAGACCAGCTTCCAAGTAGTACTGAATTCATTAATTCCTATTAAATTTTCCTTTATTTTTTTGTAAGTGTTTCTCCATCATGTTAAACACCTTCCCTTTCCTCAAATTCATTAGACAGATCATCATGACCCAAAGCTCTAAGATATAACCCCCCAAATCATTATGGGAATATGTATTGGCTTTTCATTTTGGAGCAGAGGCATGTTTTTTTGTTTCTTGTTTTTTATGTTTGTTCCCATCATTCATCTCACCTGGGTACAGAAGAATCATTTGATGTCTACCTACAAATTCTAACAAATCTGTGAATAATTCATGCAGTGGAGGAGACCAAATTACCACCCACCTGCACCTGTGGATGCCGAGGGATTAATAATCATCCATAAACTCACTTTTCTCTTAAACTGCGTTCCTGTGGCACCAAACAACACACTCAATCAGCAGCACTGTCAACTTGGGAAAGCGAAACAGATGCATCACTGGAAGGCAAAAGTTCTTTTCTAGATTAAAGATAATTCATGAGGAGGAGACACTGTAGATCACCTCACCTCAGACTTTGAGGTCAACACCTCATTTCATAGAGGAAGAGCGGCATGTACTTATGCCACAGCTTCAGCCTGGGAGCCCATCCCTGCATGAGGGGGAAAAAACAAACAGAAAAAACCCACAACCCCTGTGTTGTGGAGCTCACTATATGGTAAAAGGAAATCAGTATTTTCCTTTTTTTGTTGCCAGTCGGGGAAGCAGGTCTGTCTGACCCTCTGCCACACACACTGAACAAAGATTTTTGCTGTTCTGAACAAGAAAGTACCTGCTCCTGCTGCTAGATCAGAACAATTCCCTTGCGCCAGCTTTGTAAGCAAAGAGGATAATTTTGTATTCTAGCAGCCCTCCTGCTCCAAGAATGGAGCCTGAAGTGCTATCTCTGTTGTGATGGTGGAGCTCAGGTCTCTCCAGCAAGCAGGGTGCTGCACAGTGCAGAGCTCTGTGACAGCACAAGGGTCTCTGCCAGATGTTTGTACCAACCACTGTTACCTGTCCCAGCAGTGCCAATGGAGTATTTGATCCAGACCTGCTTCCTTTTGCACATTCAGCCCACCAGGTTGCCCCCATCCTTCCTGGGTACACTGGCATCCCCCATCCTGGGAGAAGTGATGCTCCTGGGGTCTCCCTACTCTGCCCCAAGCTTAGGGGCTGTCACTGAGACCCACCCAGCTGAGAACTTGGATCTGCTGCACCATTCCCTCCGCCTCCATCTCCTCTCCCCGCGTGCTCAGGGCTCCTGGCTGCAGAGGACACCACAGGACAGGCCCAGGGATGCTGCCTGAAGCCCCTGCTGCCCTCAGCCTGCCCCATGTCCTGAAGACAGGCCACTGAGGGTCGAGGTTGGAGCTGGGAATGCCACTGCACTGCTGCATGGCTCCTGTTGCTGGGAACATGGATAATTTTTTCCTGGAGGTTAACACAGAAAATGCAAATTAGAACAAATCAAATAATTTAGCAATTTTCCCCTTAAATTTGTTTCAAAAGAAACTTAAATTATTAAACAAATGGAAAAAAACTTTCTTACTCCTTGTTACCACGAGGAAAAAAAAAATCTTAATTTCAGTTTAATATATTTTAAAAATGCTAAGATTTTTAGAGAGATAATAGCAAATATATGTCTTTTAACTACAAGCAGCAAGAAAGCATCCAAGTATGCAAGTTACACTCCCAGGTTTACCTTTTCCACTTACCTCAAACACATTGTAATTAGTCTTCAGTTGTTTACTTTTGCCATGTTTGGGGATTGGGGTTTGTTTTTTGTTTGGATTTTTTGGGGGGGATGTGCTGTGTGTTTTGGGGTTTTTGGTTTCTTGTTTTTAACGTTTCTACCTTATGGATAAAACACTCCCGAAATTCATGATGAGATATTGAGAACAAAAGGAATAATTAGTTTCCAAATATTTGTAGGGTAAACAAGTAACATTTCACCATCTATAGTCTTAAGTAATAACTCTCAGTTTCAGTAAAAGTCAGTAAAGCTCTAAAGCATAAAGGTATCTTTTCCAGGAAGTCTAAGGCCTTGTATTATATCCAAATAACACATCAGGCTTTGAATGCTGCTTAGGAATAGTCACAATATGTATGTGTAGCTATAAATTTTGACATAATCTTTTACTCAGTAATTTCAGGTACTAGCATCAGATAAAGACACGTGTGTATGACCTAAATCATCCCAAAATATCATGGCTGCTGGAAGCTATTTACAAACAATGCTGTCATGTGAAAGATGCATGCTCTGGAGCTGGGATATTTTTTGAGAAAGTCAGAATCAGCATGGACAGTGCTGGATTGAGTCTCCTTCACATCTTCTTACTGCCTTATTACAGTTTTGCACCTAATCAGTCAGCTGGCTTTGCATAAATTTGTGTCTGGTGCTAGGTGATGTCAACTTCATGTCAATTCCCAATTCCATCACATGGCTGAAATTGCCCATCTGGAAAAGAAAAACAACTCAGCAACAATATCCTAGGAACATCTAGTGCTTCCCCTCGCTGCAAATGAAGCCAATCAACTGTGAGCTAAACTAAGAGCAGAAATTGGCATGAACTATGCGGGCTATCTCAGCTGAACATTTTTTTCCCATCATCATATCCCTGCTTTACCTAACGCAGGAAAATTCTTTCAGACAGCTGTTATTTTTTTTTGGCTTCTTTCATACATCACCAGAAACACCTCCCACTGGGTTTCTCAGGAGATTGCTAAAATAACATAAGTAATACAGCACAAGTATTCTATCATTAGTCATTGGGAAGAGGATCATTCTGGCTTTGTCTACTTCTCTCTGTGATTTCTTTCACTGCATCAGTACAGTCCTTTGTTCTCTGTGAACACTCATCATTCTTCAACCCTTGTAGTACCCATGTGACAAGTTATTACACTCAAAGCCTTATTATGGGCAAAAGGGGAAACGCCTCATTTGGGAAGGCAGGAGTTCTACGTCAGATGAATTAAAACCTTAACAGCCTAACTAAAATACAATAACCTGTTATTACAGTGCAGTTGCAATGATACTAACCTTCGGAGTGCCACTTATCTAAACAATACAATGCACAGCCCAGCCGTGCAGTCAGAGATTGCTGTACAGGAGTGTTCCCTGATGCTGTGCTCTGCTCTCCCTTACCCTGCCCCTCTGGCTCTCAAGTGTGACATAAGTCAGCCTCAAAGACCAGCTCATGGGGAAAGACGGGACCAGGGTTGAAACACTTTGTTAGCATTCCCGGTCCTTTGCTAGAAGGAGGTTCATGATGGGGTTTTCTCCTCTCCTTTGCCGAGGATTATGTCATGGCTTCTTTCGTCTCCCTCGGGCCTCCATTTGAGTAATTTAATGCATTTTCTAGGACAGTTCTAAACTTAAATCTCTCTTCACTGATGTGCAACTTGCTATTACATCCAGATTTGCTATAGGTGAGAAACTCTCTCCATAAATTGAACACTTCTTCCTTTTCTCTTGATTACCACTAAAACTGGCTTTGTCAAGCTCTACAGTTTTTAAACTGAGCATGGCTGGGCTCTCAATAGCCTTAGGGCTTCCAGTATCATCCTTTGCCCCCTTCATTGTCACCCCATGTCTCTACTCCTTTACACCACATCCTCTGATTCTCTGGTGGTGTCTACTGTCATACCACACGTACATTATCCCATGTTAATTTATGCTATGATAATAAGTGTTAAATTCTAATAACTGCTTCTTATAATTGCCTATACAAAATTAAGATAATTCCACATGTTTATACAAAATTAAGCAAGAGCAAAACAAATTAGGCAACAGCTTTCTTGTCATTAAAAAATAATAAAGAAATGTTGCTGCTAAACAAACAAAACTAAAGCTCTAGGATAGCTAAGACAAAATAAGGAAGCGCCTAACAAGAACCAGTCCTGAGGTCTCATGAAGTAAGCAGGTTACAGGGCTATAACAACCAAGATACCCTACTATTCCCAAAGAACATGACTCAAGTCTCAGTGCCCTCAAGCTTTGTGCACAGCTGCAGCCACTGAAAGGTAGCCTGAACTTGCCTGTGCTGCTTGCAGTCCCATACAGCCAATTACATCCCTTCACAGGCAAAGAAAACGCTTGGGAGGTAACTAAAATATTGTGGAGGCTGATAGGACCCACTGAATGAGGGACTCAGGGAATCCGTGAGTGGGACAGTCCCTGAGGTCCTCCCCCAGGCTAGTGTGAGAGAAAAGGCTTCCTCCAGGCTGCTTTGTTCTATTATGTTAATGTACCCCAGTTCTCTTCCTCCGATTGGTTGTTGGCCTCCCTGCCCCTTCCATACCCTATAAGTCCCAGTTCCAGAGAGTTCTCCCTTTGCTGTTTCCCCATTGGCCTCTGCCCTATCACCACTCCCCCAGCCTTTCCCCATTGGCCCTCAGACCCTAACCCTGCCTATGTACCTCCCCTGTGCCCTCAAACCATTGGTTCCTGATGCTCTGCCCGCCCCTTATTTGCCCCGAATAAAAGCCCCAGACCCTCCTTTGTTCTTGACTTCATTCCTGGCTGCCTTTGTAGCTGTCATCCCCCCAGTTTGTTGTCCCTGGACCCTTCCTCAATAAACCTCCTCTGCAGAACCCCACACGAATACCCTTCTTGTTTCTCCCAGTCGAAGCTATCCGGTGTGCTTGTGTGTGTGAGTGGCTGCACTGCACTGAAGTGACTCCCTTGGGAGACGCTTTTGGGAAGGTTGTGGCACCTGACTACCTGAGACCGCCACAACAAAACATGATTTAGGAAGAAACAGCCCAAATCCAACCACCCAGATCCAGTTATAAATTGATGTGAATGCACCAGGTTCTTTAATTTGCAGCCTTTGCTCCAGACGCTCGTTGGGTTTGGTTTGGCTGCTATGAGTTCAGATCAGACTGACAGGGACAGAGATCATGACTTGAGCAGCTGGAAAGGTGGGAATCGTGCATCTCCTCCACAGTAAGTGTACTACAAACAGTCAAATGTATGCTTCTCCTGCCTGTGCACCTATCACACCTGTAAGTCAGCTAATTATGCTTTTTCTTTTCTGCTGGATACAAGATCTTTAACGTTTGTTGATGTGTTTATCATTTGTACTCATTATGATGGAAGTTTAATCTACATAAGTTGTCATCTTGTTGTGGCCTCACTTTACACAAGTTTGGCACCAAATTTCAGTCAAAACTGTCATTAGTTCTGTTGAAATAGCCATGAGAAAACAAACTGTAGCTTTAGGAGAGCACAAAACTCTGTCACTTTTCACACATCCCCGCAATGTCCATCTCCAAGTAGGTGGGAGGCAAAGCTGCTGGTCTGCTTTCCCCTCCTGAATACATGAGCACTTCCTAAAGTCTGGAAAATACTTGCAGATTTTCTTCTCATTTGCCTAGACTAAGCAACTTTCACAGAGACTAAATATAGTGGATCTTAATCTACAAGGCTGTGAAAAAGTCAGTCAAGTTCTGACAGCGCAAACCAAATGAAATAGATTTTTTCAAGTATAATGTGGTTTAGAGAAGCAGATGTTACCACCTTCTGGCAGAGAAAAAAAGCCACATTTTCAGGCAAAACAGCATCTTAATATATATTGAAGAGCCTGCACAGTGGAAAACTTGTCGAAATCCAGAAAAGTCCAATTTGTGAAAGCAAGTAATTGCCTACAGCTCTCTTTTGAAACATAGAAGAAAAGAAGAAAGCCATTGAAGAACACACCCTTCTATGCTCAGCAGTGTCTGCAGTGCTACATCCTCATTATGCCAGGCACCACACAGAGTGCAGCTTGTAGAAGACTGAAGGCTGTGAGGAGATCTTCTGCTGTTACATATATTCCCAAAACCAGAACGGTTGCTCTGCTTTGAGCTAAACCTATTCACCTTAACCCAATTTATACTTAAATAAAACTGTCCTAATTCCAGTTTCCATATCAGACAATCCAACTGTATTTTCATAGAATTGTTGAGGTGGGAATAAGACTCTTGAGATCCTTTATTCAACCCCTGCTCAAGCAGGGTCAGCTGGAGTGGGTTGCAAATGACTGCGTTCAGTCAGGCTTGGAATATCTCCAAGAATGGTGACTCCAAAAACCTCTCTGGACCACCCACACAGTAAAACAGTGATTTCTGATGGAATTTTCTGTTTCAGTTGTGTCCAGTGCTTCTTGTCCTGCCACTAAGTACTATTGAGAATAGTATGCCTCTGTCCTCCCCAACAGATATTTATATACATTGATGAGATCTTCCCAAACTTTCTCTTCTGGATGATAGTCAAAGCTCTTTCACAGCCTTTCTCATGTGAAAAAAGCTCAGGCTCCTTAGTCATCTCTGTGGCCTTTAGCTGGACTCTCTCTCGTATGTCCCCATCTCTCTTCAATTGCGAAGCCCAGCACTGGACATATCTCTCCAGATGCAGATTTGCCAGTGCTGAGCAGAGGAGGAGCACCCTGCTGTCCACCCAGGTCCTTGCCTGTAGAACTGCCTTCCAGCATGATCTGAGCCCAGGAACTCACACGAGTGCAGGAGAGCCCTCGTTTCCTGCAGAGACCACCCATGTCCAGAGAATGTGCCAGTGTCACACTGGGATAATGGCACAAGAAGGCTGGACTAGCAAGTGTGCTGTACTCGCATTCATTCCTTGTCCTTGAGATATATGGTACCATTTACTTTCCTCCAAAGAATGGCAGGGAGCAGTTGGAAGTCTTTTCAACTCAATTAAAACTGGCTGATCCTCTCTTAAAACTGACACACTATTCCCATGGTCTTCTGTATAAGCTACTGTTTCCAGGCAGTCGAAGAACACCTGGCTGTCCACATGCCTGGTTTACACTCGGTGACGTGAGTTCTTGATCCAGAAGATGAGAAAATGCCTAGAAATTTCCAACAGCAATTGAAACCACCAATTGAAGCAATTGAAATAATCTCAACCTGGGAACCCTCAATGGGCTGCATTTAAACCAAAAAACTTCCTTGGTTGGTATGGCATTATGCCCACACTGTTTATTTCCTGTGCTTCAGACTCAGATGCAGCACCAGGCTGTAAACATCCATTGCTGACAAAGGACAAAAAGCAGGATTATTCACATTTGAGCATCTGCTTCCATCCGTTCTTAAACCTTGAGAGCCTTTGAGTACTTGCCGAGTTGTTTCTCCTTTCATTTTTATACAAGTCATTGCTGATTCACAGAGGTGGCAGAGGAAAATAATGAGGGAAGCACACATGTTGCAATACTAAAAAAGACATATTAGTGTAAACAGCCCAGCTGGAAAATGCAAACAACAGAAACGTTATGAAACAGTTTGATCTTAAGTTTCCATCTGAGCTGTGTGGATCCTCCCACACACTCACAGCACTCACCCTCCAGGACTGTTTGGAACTAATTTGCAATCCACCACACGCCATGAAGGCTTGACTCCATGCTGCATGACCCATGTGCACAAAACTCAACAGCAATCCTTTTTTTCATTTCATCCAAGAGAAAAATCTGTGCTTTCTCTGTGTACTGGTTGTGCTGAGCCGGAGACAAACAAGGTGGAGCATTTTAGAGTGGCTTCCTGCTAATGAGCTAACATTTCCAAAGTGGGCTCAGGCAGATGCAGCTATAAAAGTACTGTAATTCCAATTCATTGGCCTCTAGCAGAAATGAAGCAATGAATAAGACAGCTGCTTGAGAGTGATCCAAGAAAGAAAATTATGATTAACATTTATCTTATTGCCTTAACATCTTCCTTTTTTCTTTATACAAGGCAACACGTGTGTTCAATGTAGCATTCAAAGAAAATATTTCATTACTCATGTTTCTTCAATCTACAAAGCTAAATATCATCTACATCAAACAAATGTGTTCCTGACCTACTGAGGCATGTGGCTATGCAATGAGCATGTTTCCTCTCCCTTCAGTATAGCTCTAGTGTTGAAATGATCACACGTTCCACACCCAAGCCTTTCTAACATTTAACTTCATGTGAAATCCAAAGTAAATCCTGCATGATCTAAACTGAATTTGTAAAATTTGCCATAATTTCTCATCCCCCTCATATAACCCAGCTGTTGGATCAACATGCCATGAAATAGCTACAACAAACCATCGGCCCACTTGGCAGGTAACCAGTGGGCTGAGCAAGGAAACCTCCCACTGCTTTAGTGCCCAGGGCCGTGCTTCATCTGCTGGTTACAGTAACATGTAGCAATTTTTCAATACATCAGTCATAACCTGTGCTGGGGCCTCAGGTTCCTCAGGGAATGAGCTCTGCCTTTCAGGGGCGGCAAGCTCCGAGCACAGCCAGCTCGTTGTGCTCCATCATCTCCAGAGCTCTGCAGTCACACAAGTCAGGCTCCTGTGCAGCAGCCAGTGCACAGACACACTCTTCCTGGAGACAGGCTCACTTCAGCCTTCTGATTCATCTGGGATCCTACCCAAATTCTTCAGCTGCTACAGCTGAGGGAAGAAAAGCACGGAAACACCACTCTCCAACAGTAGAAATGGAGGCTGGAATTCAGGCAAGTCCCATTCTCTAAATGAAGCAGAAAGGGATGCAGCCCTTTCTTCTAAAAGAATAACTGCTCCATCAAACACTTATTTTGGCTTATTTTCTTAAGGCAGAGAGGCTTCTTTGAGCCCTGAGACAAGCTGCACACAGTCTGGGCCCCTGCTAGACAATCTGAGTTAACACATGCTCACAGCAAAGCCTTTTCTCCAGCCACATATTTATTTCCCTTGCACCCATATAAGCAAAACTGTGAGGCCACTGTTTGGCAACATTTCCACTTTCCAGGACAGTTTCAGATATAAACTCTAAAAAAGAACATTATCATATTTTATGAAGTGTTTTAATATTTTCTGTCCTGCACTGCCATCAAAGGCATCACATGGATCCACACAAGCCCTTCACTTAAATTATCAGTAGATAAATCAAGGTGAATAGATGCAGCACTTTTACATCTATAGATTCCCTTAATGTTTGGACAGGTTGGTAAATACTCGTTTTGTTAGAGGAAGCGGTGCATTTCCACGTTCCAGCCTCTTACACCCACAAATATGTCATTATCACCAGTTACGGTCTTTCCAGGCTCTCCCTCTCCTCTGTGTTTAGCAGATGGACCAGCAGCTCAACTGCTTCTCTTCTTTTAACCAAGTTACATTTGGACTTTGTTTCTTCCAGGATTCTTGCTAGAATTTTTGCAGCTGGCACTCATTTATTCTTCTGTCACTAGAGGCTCTCAGGTGGTACGTGACAGATCCGTCTGCAGACTCCATCATCTCCCTGTGCCCCACAAAAGCTGGCTGAGACTTCTGTATCCCTGGACCACATCCTCTGCTCCTTTAGAGAGCTGCTGTCCCCCTTCTGAACATCTAAACAAAGACAAAGCCAACGAGTGCTCCTACAATCTACTCAAGGCTCTACACCACACTTCATGATATATGCTCTGAGGCCGAGCAGTTTCAGGAAGAGACCTTCAATGCCCACTTGTACAAATCAAAAAAATGAAATAGAAAAGGGATAGGGGAATATGACAACAGCTTTTGAAGAATCCAATCTGATAATCCACAGTAAAACTTAAACTTCACGTGCAATAAGCACCCTGGGACCAGTGTTTGAATTAGAAGTTTCTGAGTTATTTGTCAGATCAATCACTGCAAGAGACAACAGGTTTTACTGACATTTTCGTATTGCAAACAATTTTTATTATATTCTCCCATGTATTCCAACAGCTGTGCTAGCAATGCCCTTGGTAATAGACTTTAGGCTCTCCAGTTTGTTTGTATCTGCTATATTTAGGTTTGTTGTTCAAACCTCTTGATCTGACTATTGGCGTGACTCATCAATTGTTGGCAGCATATTATTATAACTAATCAGCATCTTACAATTACAGACAATGGCTTCTGAATAAAATTGTTGACTGGAATCCTTTTTGAGCCAGTCAGCAGTGGCCATTAGAGAAAAAGCTTTACCATTTCTAATTTTGTGTTATTGATCCAAAAATGCTAGAGATAAAACACTGCTGGAAAACTTCCTGGAGATTATGTCAATACACACTGAGTATTAATACAATAATTTTTGAGAAGCCAGACACAATGATTCATCCCTTTTAACACATGCCTGGGCTTTGCAATTACCTTTTATGATTTCCTTATCATTATTTACACTAACTGAAAAGCTTACCTTTCTCCCAAAATATTAATTTTAAATTTTCACAGGCAAAATCTATTCCAGCCTGAGCAACAGTTTTCAAGTAGTTTCCTGAAGTGTCCAGATCCAATAGCCTTTACAACTACTACATATATGAGTTCCATGCTGGTGTTTTTGGCAAGTTCCCCTGTGCTGCAATTTTCTCTTGATCCAGCTCCACAACAGAGACCAGTGAATGCAATCTCTGGATTTTATTGCCTGTGGAATGTCTTCCCAACACAGCCTGTGAGAAGAGTGGAGTGACACTCTACACTGGTGGAAGCTGTGGTGTTTGGGGGGAGGCAGCAGCCTCCAACTTCGGGCACGCTCTGCAGTCAGGTTAGCCAGGAGCCCTGCCTTCTTTTAGGGACAGCACACTGCTTGTGGACTGCTGAGTGGTTTTATGCCAGAATACTTTTTCCTTATTTCCATTTCTACCAGGGAATAATTTTAAAGCTCTGTGCAAAGAAAAATATATCACCCTACTATCTTTCCAGAATTCAAATGGGGATTAAGCCAGCATCTTCACAAACAAATCTTTGTTTACAAGCCCAGCATACCTTCAGAGTGCCAGTGAAGTTTAATTGATGGCATCACTCTGCTCAACACGGCAGGAAACCTGCAAAAAACCCTCTGGAAATTCTGTGAAATCTAATTTTTCAACAGTTCATTTTCAACAGCATTGATTATTAATTATTTTAGCTCATACTCATATACAGAATTTGCTGTTTGCCAGCTCACATGGTACTAACTTCATCTAGAAGCATTTCTGGCACCCTGTGATACCACAACAAGCCAGGGCTACCTGCATGCTTCACACCAGCATCTGTCTGCAGATCAGCCTCCCCAGGCCAGTGTCCTGAGCACACGAGTTTTAAATGCTGTCAATCATCACTCGGGTTCAAATGACAGCAAAAAACCAGCAAGAACACAGAGCTGGTTGCTTTTTTCTTTTTTTTTTCCCCCTCACCCCTTCAAACTATGTCATTTAGGCTCTATTTTTACTCCAGTCCTTGGTGGTGGTACAAAACGCAGCAGGAGGGTGATGAAAAAAGGTGCAGATCAATCCTGGACCTACCCTGCTGTGAAACACAGGAGCACAGACTATGACACATTACTCAGGAGATCATCGGGGCATCTTCCCAAGGGCCTCACATTCCAGTGCCCCTCCTGTGAGAGGCTGAACCTCTTACCTGAGACACTCCCAGGCCTCTGGGACACACCTATACACTATGGAATATTGGGCCCTCCTTCCCACATGTGGAGTTAGGGGAAGGAAACAGAATGGACATGCTTGATGTGCAGGGAAAACACATCATGTTAGTCTCCACAAGTGGCAGATTCTGGAACACACACTTGGGCTCTTAAGATAGGGTTTAAAAGAGCTAATAAAAAACCACCCAGCATGCAGTAAATTGACCTATATCAAGTCCTAAACAAGCAGAAAACTAGTAAGCAGGTTCAGACTTCAGTCCAAAAATTATTGGAACAAGCTCCCAGTGACAGAACACTGGACAGCAGGATTCACAACAGCAGCATCAGTTTTATCCTGAAAGGCTTTCCTGTTACTCATTTACCAGCACTATCAGCCAGATCCCAAGCCCTGATTTCGAGTGTGACATCAAATTGAGTTTTCATATGTTGGACTTTATCTTTCACAGATGCTGCTTCCTTGGCTTTTCTGTGCAACCACCACAACCACGTCATGAGAACAGCGACACACACAAATTCATCAGTTCCTCAGCCTTTTGCAGGATCCAACACTTGTACAGTTGTTATTTCCATTCTGAGTCCAAACCCATCACTTTTCCACACCACATTTTCCTCTTGCTTTTCTCCTCAGTTCCAAAGGCGGTGGAAGGAAGATCACCTCTTCCAAAACCTCCTCTTTGCAAGGAAGGCTGAACTGTTTGGATGTGGGCAGCCTGAGCAGTTCCTCAGACTGAACAGTTTCCTTGATGCATACATGACAGCACAGGATTTTAAATGAGTAACTAAGTGCTGGAAGTGAATAAATAATTCAGTAGAGAGATGGCAAGTGTGCTATTCACTAAGATTAATTTTATCATGAAAGAAAAAGTCCACAGGAAAAAACTTCTTGGAGAACAGATTTTCTACCAGCCAGTGATTTGTGCAAGGACTGCATTGATTAACCTGTATTCTAGAGCTGTTGGCAAAAGTGGCTCTTTAATGTGCCTGGTTGCATGTTCACATTTCTAAAATGCTGCGCTGCTGCCATGAGCACCACTCATGGGGTTCATCATGTCCTGTACAACACCAACCACACACCAGGTTGCCTTGAGCTTAGAGATCATTCTGCTAAGCTTAGGGAGAGATAATAGCTGTTACAGATTCAAGCCTGAACAAATCAAGTGAATAGATTTGTTTCCTTGGTAAGGCAGGAGATTTTAAATCAAACTTTTACAGGTAGCAACATTATGTTCAAACCCAACATCTATGCATCAGAGAGCATCACCTCATGATTCTATTGACCTCTAAAGAACTTTTCTGTAATTTCCAGTGAGCTTTAATATCTTCCTGGGGAATAAATCTCAGCCACTGACACATGCTTAACTTTTCTGCTACGGACCCCTGTGAGAAAATGCAACAAAACATCTGAAAGGGTTCAGAACTGCACATGGAAAATTCATTTCTCTCCCCATTTCATAGTCTTGTTTCCACCTGTCTGTGCATTGTGCAGCCTCTTCTGACTGCACTTGATACAAGACATTGCATATCCTGGCCAGATTCTCATCTTGGGTATAGCAACACAAACCCTAACTCTTATATCAATGAAGTCGGTTTACTTTGAGAAGCAGCTCCACTTTTAGCCCTCTGAAGAATTACTGAAGAATGGAGTATTTTCAATTTCTAGCAGAGACAGATTAACTCCTGAAGGTTTACATAGATTAACTTGCTCAAGACCTTACTCTATCTCTTTCTTTCAGTAATTACTGGTCTCCCTGGAAGAGAGATTTTGAGGGCCAGTAATTCCAATCAGGTTAATTAATTTGTGTCCGGTCTTTATCAAGAAGCAGCAATAATGTCTCTGGATTTACACTACTGAAATGATTTTTACTAATTATATCTTTTCAGTTTTAGGTGAATGTAAGATGTTAAATTTTAGTGGTTAGAGCTTTCAGACTGAACATGCCTAATCTGTCCAAACAGGAGGCTACTGCCAAAGGGGTGGTCTGGCTCCCCAAATGTGCCTCTTGCTGCCTAAATACTCACACTGTTTCCCATCAACTGGATTGAACAGTCAGGTGGCTGCAGTGCAAACCTTTGATCCAGCCAGAAAAATAACACCTCCCTAAACCACCCATGATTAGATTGGAGTGCATCCAGCTGTCAGGTTCCTGACAAGCTGAAAAGATGAAGTGTTGGATTTGATGCCTGGTGCAAGGAAGCAGCTGGGAGATTGGTACAGCCTCTTTCAAAAATCAGTCACTACACAGTTGAGTTTAAACTCCTGTTTCATATTGTGGCAAGTCACCAAATGGAGAGGTAGTGGTAGGAAGCAGGCAAAACAGGAGGATGAACAAATCTTGGTGAGCTGCTTGGAACAGGGATAGATGAGCCTGCTTTGTAAAAAGGTGTCTCAGAGGTTGGTCTTTGCTGAAGGTGCAGCAAGGCAAGTAAACAGAGCAACCAGAAAGCTCCATGGGCAAAGTTGTTCTTGCTCAGCAACCTCTATTCCATGGTTCCTTCGGCCTAAGCAATTTACATGAAATAAAAACACTGCAGAATACACCTACATCCTGAGTATTCCCCCAGAGCAGATCACAATTGCACTTTACGTGTCAGAAATTCTAAATTAGCAGAAACTCCAGCATTTTTAAAACGAAAAAACCAGCAACTTCTGTATCACACAGTCAAGTGAAATGGGGTATCCTGTCATAAGTGTGCAGAATTTTGAAACAGGACAGATATTCTCATAGGTGAACATCAGAAGCCATCACTTGATCACAGAGACAAATACCCCAGTGCTTCAAACTTACTCACACTCCACCTGAGCATCTTTATCTCCTCTATTGAAAAAGCTTTTTTTGCTTTTCATGAAAAGGGGTGAGGAGAGATCAATTATAACTGAATTAAAGATGATACTTAACAATGAAAATTATGTCAAGAACCAAAAGAAATCACCTGTTAACAGTGAAAAAAAACCCCACCACATCTGTACCTTAACATCTTTATGACTTCACCTGTTCCTGTAAAGAATTTCTTTCTGCTAATAAAAACTAGCCCAGGACTCTCTTCAGGTTTTCCTTGCCTGCTGGTACAAATGTACTCCATGCACAGAACAGGCTTTGGCAAACATATATGATGGAAGGCCAGATCTCAACATTCTGGAGGACTTCCAGTTCCTGAGGAAGATTTTTCTGAGCCTGCTAGCTGCTTGAACTGCTTTGAGGCATGGTGTGACACAGGATAGGAGAGGGTAGGTCTCCAGGAGGTCACTCTGGTGTGCAGCAAGACAGTGAAGAACTTGTTTTAACCTCCGGAAGTCAGTGTGATGCAAACCCCTCAGTCTTACCAGGCAAGACAACAGCAGTGACTGTTACCTGCCTTTGTTACTGCTTTGTCATGTGGCACTGTACAGCTTTTGAATTCAGCATTTCTATCACTGTTCTCTGTAAGGAGCTCACCTAGGGCATCTAATTCCCAGCTTTGAATCCAACAGAGCTGTTCTGGCAGCACAAAGGCTGTATCAGCCTCTACGTAAGTGCTTTCCAGCATGACCTTGGTTGGAACTCCTATTTATTTATTTATTTCACAGTCAATAGAAACACTCTATCCTACCAATTCAGTTTAGTACAGGTGCAACTTTAGTTTCCTCATTCCTCTAATCTATGCATATCCATTTCTATGCTAATTTGACTTTTCAGTGTTCCTTAACCACAAGCAGCAGCCTCTCATAAATTTCTTGTTCTGTTATTTACTCATCTGCATTCAAATGTTGTCTTGTGACCAGAATACCCTCAAAGTGTTTCAATGACTGCTAGTTTTTCCATTCGTGTACAAGCACTACCCTTCTCAGAGTTATTCCAGGAAGGGATACATTAATATATATGAGCTCATTGCTACAGAGGATAAGGAACAGGAATCTTGTGCAAATGCACTTCCATTCAGCCCTTCTGCAATAACTGGGCAAAACGAGCAGACAACTATAAGAAAGAGGCATCTGCTGCTCTTTTTTTTTAATGTAAAAGCATTTTTTAGAAGTAAGATGATCTCTAAGCAGAGATGTCTGCTGCTCTGCAAATGCCTGCTCTCTTTACATGCTCTCTTAGCCTTTCCTCACTACAAATGGACTAGTTTTTCAAGCACTGGTATGACAGTTGGTCCTGAGAAAGCAGCGTTTGCCTCACCAGTTCAAACCATTGGTTGATCCAGCCCAGTAACCTCTCTGCAAGAGCAGCCAGCTCCTCCTGCTGCAGATACATGCAGAACAGAGCAGGTTTGCCACCTGAGGTCAGCCAGTCCCCATGCATTCCCTCCCGGGCTCACAGCTGCAGCCTCGCGGTGTCCACGCAGCAGCCCTGCCCTCCCTGCTGAACACGCTCCCCCACCATCAATAGTCTAACAAGGCACAGAGATTTTGGGCAGGAGGACACGCTCCTCCCTGCAGCCCAAGGTCACCCTTCTCCACAGGCCTTCAGCCAGCACCAACCCACAGCACCCAGCTCCCCCCCTTGCCCGGCCAGGCAGCCCCTAATTGCAGAAGGGGGGCAGGAAACACAGCCAAGCCCCCTCATTAGTGCACTGCTTTCCTACTTTGAGCCACCAGAGAACTGGGACAGGCCAGCACTGTTTGCAATGGCACACGCAGCTGGAGCTCAGACAGACCTCATTAGGCATTGACAAACCCGCCTTTAGAGCTGAAAGTGAAGCTCAAACACTAAAGCAGCTGCAGAAATGCATCTTCAGACAGTCTGGGCAAATTCTCAATTTACCCAGCATTTTAAAGAGCCTTACAGGCATCCTACCCAACATGCCATGGCACTGTGAAGGATTTCTTGCGGACCTTTTGATTAGTTGAAACTTTCTTTATTATTCAGTAAAAGGTCCAGATGCTGGTTTTGCAGATTCTGTCACTGTAATTACAGATTGACATTGCTTACTGAGGTGCAGGAGAAGACAGGCAAGGGATATAACCAGACCAGGACAAGCATGACACGTGCCACTTTAGATTTATATCCAGAAAGGACACATCCATGCATTCTTCTAAAAAACTCTCAGTCTTCGCTTCAGAGGCATTTCTGAACATTAGGTAGAGAAATGCTCTCTCTTCTGCTGTGACTGAGGAGCTTGCACGTTCTGAGTTGCAGAGCACACTGAAAGGGCATCCCATCTCCCATCTGACACACCAGCCCATGTGCTGTTTGTGGCATCTTTCATTTTCCTCTTTCCACAGCCATTGCAAAGGCAGGCTCCCTCCCATGCCTTAACAACCAAAAATTCCTTTTCAAATTGCAAGCAATTTGATCTTTTATCTCTTTCTCCAGTGGTTTGAAATTCTTAATGTGCCCTTGATATGAGACTGATCAATGTCTTCATGCTAGCAAGATTTAAAATAACACTCCTATTTAAACCTGTTACATTCTGCTCCTTAACAATGCTCTTCAGCAAGCAGCTTAGGACAGCAGAGACCAGGCAAAGGACTGTCCTAGGCAAAGACAAAATGGACAAGCAAGAAGAAAAGAGAGGGAGAACAGTTATATAGAAATCCCATGGCAATCAGAAAGTTCCTTGCATCTGAGTATCATGTTTTTCCCAATAATAAAATGTCAAAGAAAGGAAAAAATATTACATATCTCCAGTTTGTGCTCCACATGTGCATAAAAGAATCTTTTCTTCATTTTCCTATACCCACATGTGTAGAAACGGAGGCAGAAATCAGATCTATCTATTCACTCATAACTAGCTGAGCATCCACATTCTTGGTTACACATCCATCAGTGCCTAAATTTCATATCATAGTTGATTAGCCAGCACCACATTATGCTGAAGGAAATACTGCTTCCCTGAAAATGGTTATTTGAATTTAATGGTAACTGTTTGATATCCCAGGGGTATTATCACTATTGCAGTCAGATTTCTGCAATTAATTAGTTCATCGTCTGCCCTTGATGATGAGGTGGCACTTCTCCATGGCAACATTGATTTGTGAAGTTTAGTTTCGGAAAGAGAAGAAACCCACAGACCCTCAGATTCCAGCTACACCATCAGCAAGAGCGCTCAGGCTGCAAATCCTCCGAGACAGGAGCTGTTTATGCAACTTGTGCTGTGCTTCGGTGCCTGGCAGCCTGAGCGCTGCCCAGTGCTCCGCTGGCCCTCTGCTCGGGGCTTGCAGCTCATTAGTCATGTATTGACTCATTATTTCAGACATGTGAGAAAGCCAGCCAACAGGAAGGGATAGAACATTTCAGGTTCCATCCTCATCTAAACAGCTGAGCTACTGGGGAAGGGCCATTTATTTCTTGCCACTTTACAGGAGGACTTGTTTTAAAATGTTACCGTTGTTTGGCTCGGCCATGCCCTGACACCTCAGCTTTGCAGTAATAAAAAATAGCACCTAGGCCTTAGACTGTTTTCTATGTTGGAAGATCCTAACACAGTCTGTACATTTGGTGAAGCACACTCAAGACTTCTCATAACTTGCCCGGCACTTAAATCCTCTGAGTTGCAGAACAATAGGGGCTTAGCAGACATCAAAGCTGCCACAAAGCATTAAACTCACAAAGCAAAATCAGACAGAATTACCACAACTCTACATGGGTTGCAAAGAGTTATTGATGTTGAAAAAGTTAAAAGTTGCAAATATTTCCTCATTACTTCAATAAATTGGGCACCTAATGCTATTCTGTAAGAGGACACAAAACCTCAGGACAATGAATAAGTAATATGAGAATACTTACTATTCAAAAAAGCCAATCCCAAATTTTCATCTTCAATACAACTCCATTGTATGGAGTTGCTAAACATCAGGATTAATAATGGCTACTCTGTTCTAGTCTGGCTCTGAACATCCCTTACTGAAGATTTCTGTTTTGAAAAATTAACTGGAGCAGGGACAAAAGCTTTGCTTTCTGCCCACCAAGTAGCTTAATGAGGGTGGCTAAATTCTCTTGCCTGTATAGCAAACACCTCATTATTAGTACAAAATAATACATCTCCACCAGAAGAAACCTTCCCATTCCAGAGTGCTCCTTGCAGCTCATCTCCTGCCCCTGCCAGGGGGAGCCACAGGAACCCCACGTCGCTGGAAGCACGGGCTAACTGCTGGATCTTCACTGGATGCACCTCTACTGTGAAAACTTCTGGGGGTGGGGTGGGTCACTTAGACCCCCTGGGCACTGTTAACAGCAGGGCCTTCTAGGTGAGTTCAAGAACAAGGTGTCAGATGCTGCTGCATGCCCTTGAAGTAAAGTCTCCTCCAAAGACACTATTGCTGTGTAGAACCATCAGCCTCCCATCCCCATTGTTGGTGAACAGAGTATCTGTATAGAGCTGTGATCTATTCCAAATACAAAACCATCCAGGCTTTAGAAGCAGCACAAATCATTGAGTAAGCTCCTGGCAGCAGGTGCCTTGCAGGCCACAGAAGAATGTTGGGTGGGGGCAAGCAGGCAATTACAGTTCCAGCTCTGCCTGAATTGAGGTGCTCCACTGAACCAGCAGATCACCAGCCAGCGACACCAGCAAGGCCCAGAGCTTAGGGCACTAATTGGTAGGATTTCAAGTGCACTACAACTCTGCTCTGCAGGACTTCCTGGCCACTCTGATGGAATTAATTTCATCCTAATGCCTCATTGTTCATATTATGTATCCTCCTCCTCCAAATATAGCATTTCAAATAATTAAAGCCAGGTTAATTACTCTGTCAGCCACAGGGAACACTTACAATGCCACCACATGTGGCAGAGG
Organism: Orthonyx spaldingii; assembly: GCA_013397795.1. Classification (NCBI taxonomy): domain Eukaryota; kingdom Metazoa; phylum Chordata; class Aves; order Passeriformes; family Orthonychidae; genus Orthonyx; species Orthonyx spaldingii. The sequence continues at coordinate 73,369 of VZTJ01002057.1, read as the reverse complement.
AACCACATGCAGCTAAAGAACCTCATACTGTTTCCCACGTGTCTGGGTGGGGAAAAAAACCACCACTCTCTTCTGCATTTTAGTAAATAACACTAACTAAAGCATGAATGCTGTGTGTGAGGTTTGATGGGGTATCTGGTATGAGATTTGAATGTTACAAGTGCTCACAACAAAGCAAGGCCAGCCAAAGGCTCAGGAACTATTTGTCTTTTAGGGGGTTAGGTGCAATAGTGTGGTGTTGCCAACAGAGAGCTGAACTTCCTTAACCCAGCCCCTGAAGGGCAAGGGAGAAATACAGCTGCTGGCTACAGAGGCCATAACACCAGGAAGGAAGAATTCAAGCTGAAGACAATTCATCATAAGAGCAAACAGTATGGATTTATCAAATACACCTGCAAGCTGGAAATCAGGATGTCCCCAGCCAGCAGAGCCACCACGTTTTTAAATAGCCTTCCACAAAACAGCAGCTTTACAGATGAAGCAATGCCAGTCAGTGAAGTGAATATAAGAACAACTGGGAGTGACAGTAGGGAAGCTTACTTTCACAGCCTGAGATATCCTTCTAGTCTCACTTTTAAGTTCTTAAGTACTCCATATGTCCCAGCAGATTTACTGGGACATTTTTCACATACTCACCTCCCCCAGACACCCGTGTCTCAGAGCTCAAGCATTTAACAACAGGGAAACAGTTCACCCTCCAGGCTTTTGATCTACCCATCATCTAAACCAGAGAGATGAAAGCATTTCAGCTCTCTGGGAAGCACAGCTACTACTTAGGATTTCTACAGATAAAATATCTGGAACTACACAAAAAATTTCAAAGTCACAGTAAGCACTTTGTAAGGCTGGAGAGGTACATAGTGCAAGATCTGTTACACCCAAAGCAACAAGTAGCTCATGTTCTCTCTGATTTTTTTATAGCTTGAGCAATTCAGCAGCTATGCTTTCATTTGCTGCTGTCAATTCAGACAGCATCAGTCCCCAGGTTCATAAATGTTACCTAAGTGAGTTTCCAACAGAAGTCTGCTTGGATGTTTAACTAGCAATCTAAAACTAATCCTTGTCCCTCCTTCCCTGTTCATCACATCATTCACAAGCTGTTTGCACTGTCACTTTCAGGCAGCCTTAGTAAAGTCTGGAAACAGCCATCTTCCACTGCTAGCATTACAAACAGGATGAACACGTCTCCTTAGACTGAGCTGCTCACCCAAAGTAACAAACTGCACCTTTTATTCTTTCCTTGTTGGTCAAAACTTGTGTTTTCAGAAACTGCAGAATGGATCAACAGTTAAGAAAAGAATAAAAAGCAGCATTTAAAATTCTACCCTTTCGTAGTGGACCATTCCTCCTGCCTGACATAATTATTTATGAAGCCAAATAATATACAATTTGTTCCCCAACTCCATCATGCTGATTTCAGGGGTTGTTACCTGGAAGTTGGGGTGTGTATATACCACATTGCTGTTTGTTGTTTTTTTTTTTTAAACTAGACTTGGCACACACAAAGAGGTACATCAGCCTTTATTCCGAGAAATAGTGAGCCATGTCCTTTTCTACCCATAACCTTTGGAGTTCCTTTTCCATAAACCCTGAATCTGGATGTTGCAGTGACTGAGAGCAAAATCCAACTGTGACTTAACCTAAACCAGATTATATCCAAGTTCTGCCAATAGGGAAGGACACCTGCAGGACCGCAGAATTCACTGTATTAGGCTGCTTTGCCCTTCAAGAACCTCCACCTTCCAGATCTGAATAGAATAATCAGGCAGATTCAACGATAGTACTGTGAAAGATGATTTTATTGTATGAGGAGTTTAATAGTTAGAGTTAAATAGTTTAACATTAGGAGTTAACACCTACAAGTTAGAGACAGCTTCCTGAACACTGGGAAAAGTTGTGTAAAGTGTCTTAGTTACAATTTAATTACCCAAGATGTGTGAGAAAGGTAAAAGACCAGTTATACTCTTCAATACATACATTTACTAGAAGCTATCCCTGTTCTGAAGCTACATGTTACGATAAGCCAAGCTATGTCATCACTTGCTAAAGTGATTCTGTCCTTACAACAGAAATATGGAGAAATAGGGGTGATAAATGACAACATCATTGCTCCTTTTTCTATCCACAAATAATTACTTATTTTTATTGTTTTGAAATACCGTATTTTATCTGGAGCAGGTCTCTAGGGATATTTAAGTAATATTAAAGGCACTCTAAAAGACCAAGCTTGTAGTGCAGCTGCACCTACCACAACTGCTGTTTTGCTGAAACTGATTCGTTACCGTGGCAGCAAAGAGTGAACCATGCCCCTGCAGTGTGACAAGTAAACCACAAACCCACAGTGTGACCAAACACACAAAGCAAATTTTCCCTTTATAAGAGTCAACATTTTTATTCATGTCAAAGTTTCATCAAAACTATTATGCACAGCACACGTCTATCAAACCAAGTGTACAGCAGGATTCAATTTCTCAGTTACAGAAGCTCAAGTTGATCCATACATTAAAAAATGCAGGAACTGGGAAAGCAGAGAGCAAGTGTTGGCCTCTGCAGGAAAACATCTGGGTGACCTGGTGAACACCACCTTGCAGCAGTGTGCCCTGGTCAGCAGGCCAAGGGAAAAGGCCAGATCCACTCTCTGTTTGTGAGGCCCCTCATGGAGTACTCTATCTCAGCCCTTTCAATACAAGCCAGAAATTGGCAAGTCTCTTGTAGTGACTATGGGTGACAAAAAAACCCCAGACTTCCAAAATGAAGCAAGAGTACAGTTGAAGCTAAAGTAGGACACTTTTTTTCAGAGAACCTTCTCCTCATTTGTAAATTCACACCACCACTTCAGTCTCCAGAGGCTATTCTGGCACCATATATAACTCTATCTGAGAACAGCATCCCACCAGTTTCTCTTGTGTTCGCTAAGATGATCATCATTATATTTTAAGCAATTCCTTAAGCACTCAGGGCATCTTTAGTCACTTGGAACTGCAAGCAACTGCAAAAGCAGTAGTGCTTTAATTGCACTCACACTCCATATGGTTTAGCTTCAAAGGCACAGGAGCAGCCTGCCAGGGCTGACAGCTCATCCTGGCGTTCAGCAGGGACGTGTGGGGTGCACAGGGCACATCCAGTGTGGCTCACGCTGGTGACACACTAACCGAAATCACCTGCTGAGCCATCAGCTGCAGGCAGAGGCACTGCGCTGCCTCACAGCTTTACACCTGTGGCAGACCACACCGCACGGAGGAGCACATTTCTGGGCACAAAGAGCCCCTTTCAGTACCATTTGCAGCTGCTGAAGGTGTCTCATCCTGATGTAAAAGGAACTTCTTTGCTCAGTTCACTCTTGCATCCCAAGGTGCACTCGCACAGATGGAGAGAAGTGGCATTATCAACAAATATGTAATTAAAGGGAGATCCATTCTCTGGCTAGACTATAACTTTCATTTACCAGAAAAAAACCTATGGAAAATTTCAGAAAAAAACCCCCTTATTGGGAAATATCATAGCTGAATAAATTTCTGAGACAGCTGTTAAGGGCGAGGACATGAGTGATGTAGGATACTGATGAAGAACACACACTTGATACAGCACAGAAATAAACCTAAAACTTACTCATGTTGTAGGACATTTTTTTTCCTGGTAATCTGATATGCAGAATTTGCAGAAGAGCGCAAAATGCAACTAGGTTTCACTTCACAATAAAATCATGCATCTTCAGATTTCACAAAGGTGGAAAGGAAGCCTAGGTTCCCTTGAAAAATTTTAATATCAGCTCAAATTAGAATTTTATCTATGTTTCTACCAAGGTTTGCAATTTGGGAAACAAAGTGTTTCAGTTTTGTCTAAGCATCTTCATTGTGCATACAGTGCTCTCTCAAATAAGAAAAAGCAGGCAAAAGCTAGGTTTCAAAAGAGAAAATTCACTTGGAGGGGCATAGCAGCATTTTGTCATGAGGGTCACATCATTTTATATTGCTCTGTATCTTCCAGCTGACTGCACAAATGTTAAGCTGCTCAATAATTACACCAGGCAATCACAGACCTAATGAGGGCAGCAGCACTGACCACCTACCTGGCAGTAACCACAGCTTTCTTTTATAACCGCCTGTACAGGCCTAAAGGGAAGCACAATCACTTTGTCCTGACATTTATTGTTTTAACTGAAGATACATAAAACCTATTACAGGCAGCCCCATGTGTTCACTGAACATATTTTGTGAACAAGAAGCATTTCAATAACAGCACAGCAATTCATAGAGGGAAACACACAAAAGGTACCTTTGATAATTTTTTGTCTAAACAAAAGACTTCAGTTTGGGCACTCACCCAAGGCAGGGGAGATCCAAACAGCAGGACAAGTAGCTCACCTGTATTAATGTAACTGGCTCAGAGTTAAATACATTTTACACTTAGGTTGAACTCCAACTTTATCCTTCACCATCTGACTTCAGATGGTGACTCTCTGGAATTTCAGCCTTATGGAAGAGCTGGTCCTGCTAGCCTGAGTGTGTATAAATATCCAAAATGCTTCAGTCTTCTGCATTTACAAAACTAGTGTGTGCTTATCCTGGTGTTAGAGTCAAACAGGCATGAAAAAGAATATCTGAGACATTACATAATTCTTTTACTTTATTTATAGGAACATTTGGTTTTGAAGAGTTGTTTGACAGTTTTCAAAGTATTCAAGAACATTTCTAATGAAGAGAGCCTGATTATATTTTAATTATTTCCTGTTCCTAATCAGGGTAAGATACAAGCTCTTAATATAACGGAAACCATCTTGAGATAGGACGAGTGCTATCCAGATGCACAGTAGTCCTTAACAATCACTATTCCCTTCAGCCTTTCTTGTTTAGTGCCCCAGTAAACAAGCAGGACTTCAGTGGCAGCCCTTAAAATGTATTTTTGGCACTTGGGTGGGTAGCATACACCAGCATCCAGTTTGGTAATTTTTTTTGATGTGTTTTTTTTCTCCCCCACACTTCTTTTCAGCTCCACCTTCAAGAATGTCAGGTGTGTAAGTAAGTTTAGATTAACTGTAATTGAAAACAAATACATATGCTAAATGCACAGACTTACAGAAGACACAAAGCTCAGTAAAATCTTCAGATTCCAAGTCACAAAGAGAAGAGGGCAGGTTAATAAAAAGCCCTAAATAGAAGGAGTCTTGTTTAGAATTTGTGGATTATGTCAGTCAAGCATGGGCAACAATGGCCTGATCTTTCAATATTAAATTTCTATCTCCAAGTAAACAAAGCAATGCTTAGTTAAATGCAGAGGAGCAGCAAGCCTATCTTTGTAAGAGGAAGTAGTAAATAGGCTTCAGGAGAAATATGAAAAATACTTAGATTTCCTAGAGGATTCCAAAATTCCAGTTATAAAAGCCAGCAAGCATTTGCTGTTGGAGTGTGCTACTACTGATACAATTAAACTTGTAAGAAATGCCAAGATGGAGTTTGTGACAGGGAACAGACGGTTTCCTGAACTGCATCAATCAACATGCATCTCGTCATACACACATTGTGTGTAGGAAGCTTACAAGAATTTTCTTCTGCTTATTTCCCTGAATCTTAAAAAAAAAAGAGAAGTATTACTGTGTGGCATCAATGGATGCTATGAAATATTTTTATTTGTGTAAGCAGCACCTTGGCCAACTGGACTTAGGGGAAGTTCGATGTAATTTAAAAAACTTTCCTCCCAGTTTTTTGCAAGATTTGGCATCTCTATAGCTCAGCACATAATGGTAAGTGCCCGGCTTGCCTGACTTTTGTCTAAACTATCAGTGAGCTCCCATATAAACTGCTTAAGCATAGTCCTTAATGTGCTCATTTCAGAATCAAGTTTACTTGCAGATCACCTCAGCAGGTTTTTTTCCCCCTCTTAACCGAATGTCTGCTCAGGAACCGGAAAACATGAATTGTATGTTATCAAATTAAGATGCTATCTGCCTATGAACATTATGCTGTGAGCTGTAATCAAACATTAACAGCAGAAAAAAAACCACTACCACCTCTGTGACTCTGTGTGGTTTCTTAAGGAAGCTCTTTCTTTCAATGCACGTCAGGACTGTTTCAGACAGTACTTGTCAAATGGTGCTGGAGTAGGTCCAAAGCAGCTCCAAACATTTCAGGGCATCCATTAGCCTGCTACTACATAAACATACCGTGGTCTGCCAGAGTGTGTTTAAATCACCATCTCAGAAGCTCACCAACATCAGTTCCTTTAACTCTAGAACATTAGGAATTTAAAAAAAGAATCCCAAAATATTGCTAAAAGTGTCAGCAGAGGGGATGGGAAGGGGCAAGGGGAGGCAGAAAGCAGTCCAGAGTTACATTTGGTAACTGCTCCAATTGCTGTCAAGAGCTGAATTGCAGCAGAAGCTCTTCTGCCGAGGTTCCCAGGCAGCCTCAGACAGGGCCAGGAGGAGGCAAAGCCAAAGGTGCAGTGAGCACCTGCAGCATTCAGGCATCTCCATCGTGCATCCCCCGCCTTTGTCTTTAGACACAAAAGGCTTTTTCCAAGCAAAGACTTGCAAAGTTCTGAGTCTTCAGGTATTCTTGCAAGAGGAAGAGTCACCTGAAAGCTGAAGCTTCCATTACAAGAGAAGCCAATGCCACTACTTGCTGTGGCTATTCAGTTGTAGTTGTTTTCTACTTTCAGCTGGCACTTTGTATTCTGGGGTCTTGACAGCAGCTTTTTCCACCCCCTCCCTCAGCATTCTTTAAAAGAATAGATTTTCTTAGTTAATTCAAAATGACTGAATTATTTCCCAATACAGTAACTCCAACTACTTACTGTATAATCAATGCTTTTAGACACAAGTATCCACTGGGCATTTTATTTCGCATAGATACCCATGGAATCAATTACACTTGCTATGCAAATCATGCACTTGAGTGTGGTCAGTGACACTAAAAGTTCACTTATCTTTGGCTTTCCAGATGAATCTTTGGATGGACCAGGGCACAGATATGTGGCTAATTAATCTGTATACAGATCCCATGTTAAGCAGATGGTGAAACTTGGATGTGATTTCATAGTAACACATTTGAAAGTGACAATTCTAAATCTCTCACTTCGTCTCCAAACTGGCTTTGGGATAACCTACTATAACCTGCAACAATCAGCTAAGTAGCATCCAAATTAACCAGATTCCTCCTGCTATTAGGACACATCCAAAACTGAGGAGCTTTCTAGACAGTAGTTACCTTTGGGTCATTTAAAATTGTTTCAGAAAACTGAGAGTCACTGCTTTGGCAGAGAACAATATTTTTCTGTTTGTTTGCTGATTCATAGCCCTACTATTATGTTATTGTTATATTATGCTTTATTGTCACCAGCTATCCTGCCTCAAGAAGGCACTAGGCAAGTAGCCTAAATATCACCTTCTTGTATAAGCAGGAACTGTTTCCTCCAAGCTCCATTCCATGTTTGCCTTTTTTCTGGCTTACTCTACATCACATATCACCTGAGAGTAAGGTGATTTAACCATCTGCAATGCCACATTATCTTCATTTGTCCAGCTATAACAAGAAAAGCCGATGTTAACAAGTTTCCCAATTTTCACTTTGAAAATTTCTTGGAGTTAAACATAGACACACCACATCCCTCAAGCTGTTACAGAACATGAAAGAGGAGAAAAAGAATTCAGCAACAGTGAATCAACCATTTCCATACAGAGTTGAAAATTAACTAATACTGTCCCAAGCAGCCAGAGCAGAAAGATAAGAGACAAATACGGAACAAAATAGAACCTACTCTCCATCTTACAACTGCATTAGACATTTTCTTGTTAATAAAGCCCTAATTAGGTGTATTAGTGAGAAATAATTTAGCCAAGAATATAAAAAAGAATGGAAATCCTATGGAAGAGACTGCTACCTCTCCCAGCCCAGAAAAAAAGAGATATGAGATGATCGAACAAAGAAAAACCCTACAGATGTAGAAGGAGCTATAGGGAAGGGATAGGAGACAAACGGCCAAATTAACAGAAACAAGTAGGCATTTTCAAGATGCCTGCCAACTTTTCAATCTGAAATACTTTCACTACTAATCCTCAATGGAACTGAATGAAACACACTCTGAAGAGCTCCCTTTTAAAGAACAGAGGTGAGAAGGAGAACTTGGAAGTTCTGGTTTACACCATTATGTCCAAAGTCAGAGGACACCAGGGGTTTTGCTGGCTGATCAAGTAACAATCCCACAGTGAGAGATTCTGGAAAACCATATTTCTGTCCACACAAACCTTGGTAATGGCCACACCAATTCTAGAAAATTAGAGACCACTCAGTTTTGTCATATGCAGCGTCCGTGCCATATGACTTAAGGTGTGAAGACCACCCAGGAAGAGTTCAGGGTAGAGGGAAGTGTAAAGCAGATTACTTGACTTTTTAGTTAAAGGTAGTGGGACTTTTAAGAACCAGTCTTTTAGCAGTCAATTTTAAAACTTCTTGAAGAACCAACACAAAACCCATCCAAACAGGTGAGACGTTTTGCCTTGCCCAATATTTGTTTTTTTTGCTACTAATGCAGGGCCATTAGCAGTATTTATGGCCACAGAAAATTGATCCAGGTGAAAGTAAGCAATACACTGAGATGTCACAAAGCACTGTACTCTGAAACTGTGTGTTCCTTCCTCTGGCCACCTTAAGCCTTTTGTCCATTTGCTTAGCCTAGCTGGATAAACCAATCTACATTTGATGTTATCCATCAGTCTGAACTTTAAAGCTAATACAAAGACATTTTATTTGCCCATAGCCATTGCTCTTTTACCTCTCAATTCACATCAAAGAAGCAAAGAACTTTGTTAGTTGTGGGATTAAAGTCAGGCTCCTTCAGTTATGTTCAATAGAAGCAGTCACACCAGTAGCTGAAGTCTGATCTTAAGAGCCAGGTTAGTCAAACATAAGACAGAAATCCAACTGCTTTGTGTTTTACCTACCATACTTGACAAGGAATTAAGTTTTTGCCACACATAGTGCCTGAAAACAATTATTCCCAAATGATGACGGCAGTTCAGAAAAGTTGTGTATATCTCTGAACCCTTTTTCTTGTGAGTACAAAACTAGTGACAGCAGAGACACACTTGGACAGGTGCCTGCCTCTCCCCTGACCAGCCAGGAGGCAACTGGCAGGGCTGGAGCATCTTTTGTGGGTACACTGCTGCATTGAACACAATCTCCTACTGCACATAGCCACACATCAGCAGGGAAAGCTTCATTTTCTGCGGTTTGTTAGTAGCTGAACTGGGTAAACAATACTGGCCCAAAATATTTTGCTGTCAAGGAATGGAGCTGTACAGAATATCTGAAGTCATAAAGAGGACTGTAAGACTTCTTAATAGAACAGGCAAGATGAAGTGTCAGGGAAACTGAACCTGCAAGCACACCTTCCTAGGAACAGGATCTAGTGCAGCAACACCATTAGAAGTAATAATTCAGAGATCCAAGACAGTAATAAATAAAATTTAACATTGGGAAAAAGACAAAAAAAAAAAAACCCAAACAGTGGAATCTTTTATAGAATATCTTAAACTTCTCCCTCTGACAATCAGTATTAGAGAAGTTATTTCCTGTAAATCTCTGTTAGTTAATAAGTCTGATTTAACCTAGTACATTTCAAATTGGAATATAATAAATCTGTGGCTAAACTCAGTCAAATTGAAATGACAAATTAAAATAGTTACTCTATGCATTCCCTGTGTAGCCTTGCACAGAAATTCAAATTTATCTCAGTTGATGAGGAAGCTGGAGTCTACCTGATTTTCAACTTGGTCTCAAAAGAGTGAGGTAAATTCCAATTGACAGTCTTGATTACTAGTCCCACAACGGGTAGAAGAGCCACAGTTTGACTTGCAGGCTTTTAAATATAATTTATTTTCTAGTGACAATTGAAGGATCTAGATTTAGATGTAGCATAAAATCAACTCAAGTAAGATCATAAAACAAGTATAGAAAAAATTTCACTGAGGGGTTGTCAGTGCAGATTAAAATGCCTAACACATCCTACTTGGGTTTCTCACATTGTTTAAATAATTACTACTAAGATTCACAATGTATTTTTTGTGCATTTGCATTCAATATAATTCAGCTAAAGGTATTAAGCTATTCACCAAGAACAAAGGTTGAACCTTTCAATAAATGCAGAAATATCACATCTTTACCTTTTGTCAGAAAGTCAAAACCAGTCTCCCAATACTCTGGACATGTACCACAGGTGGACAAAAACCCCAGGCCACCTCCCACAGGGCAATCAAGCAGCTAACTACCACACACATTTCTTTTTTCACCTAGAGCTTTATCCGTCCACGTCAGCAACCTCTGAAGTGACCCAAGTGTCAAAACTATTTCGTCTGCTCTGTAACTACTTGTTGATCCAGCACTCACTCAGCCTTCACACAACAGGGTGGTTCAGATAGTTTCAGGTCTGTGGCATTAAAAAGTTACTGTAATACGTTTTAATCACCTATATAACAACATAGCATCTGAACTTGCCTCCCTCAGAGGAGGAAAGAGCAATAATATTGCCAGAAAGAAGGTAAAATTAACAACTGTGAAGGTGAAAACCTTCTCTCCACTCTTCATGAATTATCACACCTTTTTATTGGGCTTTCCTTGAGCTGGATACACAACACATTAAATTATTTGTGACTGAACAGTGATAGTCCTTTAATAATATCTTCTTAAGTGTTTCCTTTCTTTTAGTAGTACAATTCCTTAGTTTTCATTTGTATTGTAGCCACAACAATTTTGGACATACTCCAAACATTAACTTTTATACTTTTTATAATCAGACTACCTTGTAGAATTTAGAGATACCTGGGCAGAGGACAATTTACATTTATCAATGCTAGAGATGTGAATTACTAATCTTCCCCTCCTTCCCTACCTCCCTCACGAGTGATTCTGGGCATTCAGTTCACCCAAGTGCCAGATTTTCACACAGTACTATATGCTTCCTGTCAGGCAAGATGAATGTTGAAAGGATTTCAGCATGCAACAACACAATATTCCAAAGTGGTACTGTTAGGGTAAAACCCATGCTCTGCATATACACTCACATATCACAAAAGAAGTGGATGCATTTTCCAGACCTTAAGCGCAATCTTAAATCTAAATAACAGAAGAAAATTTTATATTTTGAATGTTTTTATTCCAATCAAAATACAAATACAAGCATTTGAAAATGTACAAAAATAAAAAAGGACATTTTCTACATCTTAAAAAAGCAGATCAACCTATATGTACAATCCTTTCGGTGAGAAATCCTAAACAGCAGACATTTTTTGTGTTCTCTTCTGAGCATTCTATGCCAAATCCCCTCTCCCAAAATCCAGCCACATTTAAAACTAAAATCAACATTTCAAAAACCTAATACACTAAATGTCCCTGAACAGATTGCAAAGAAACCATTCTCACAGGCAATAAACCTGTAGGTGATAATGTATTTCCCTAATGACTTTAGGGCAAACTACATCCCAAAGGGTAGTTTGCAAATCAAGCTCTCTGTAGTTTGTTGATATGTAACTTGGACAACACAGTTGGATTACGTTTTTCTTTTTTAAGCTGTTTTTACAAACTAAAACAATCAATTATAGCTTTGTTGATAGCATTCTTCCTTCCTCCCTCTTTCCCCCAAAGTTTTAACTCTTTAAAAAAAAAAAAAGTATCTGCAAATAAGAACAAAAAGCAGTAGAAGAGGTCTGAACCTAAAATAATTGTTTTTTGCATCATCTGCCAACATCAAAGGCACTGAAATGATCACCTGCTCAATACCACGTTGTACTAATGAACGCAGAGGAAGTATTGCCACAGCAACAGTTTTGAACCACTCTGTAATGAATATTCAAATATTTTTGGTATCAAGTTTTGCTCAGTAATATTGATCAAATTATCTTAGCAGTATTGTTCATCTCAATGTTCTGTCATTTGTTTGGCCAAGATGCTGTTTTCTTTCAATGTTCTGACAGCTGATGCTTTTTGGAGCTGCAGTAATGTAAGGATAGGTGAGGCAATGCTCTTGTAAAGAGGTAGCTACTTAAACTAACATGGAAAAACATTTTTGGGGGACACAAGCCCTTCTTTAAGTCTCAAATACAGCAGGAAACTTTAAAATTGAAAACAGCTGCTCAATTTACATGAATGTGCCCAGTTTCTAAGAGAAAAGCAAGGTGACAGTGCTTCAAGGATAGCTCCCAAGAACCAGGTTCCCTCCAACCTTTTTATTTGCCATTCCTTCAGTTGTCCACTTCAAGCACATCATTTAACAGAAAGCTGCTTAGCAAGAGAACAGCTAATACCTACTTCTACAGTGTCCAGAACGCAGGCACCCAAGGCATAATCTTCCAGCTGCTACCTGTAACAAGCCAGAAGCATTTAATTTACCTGTCCCTACAGTGGACAGGGATCTCATTAACTTGTGCTGTGATGGGGGTGAGTGCAGGTTGAATGTAGGTTTAGCAATGGCCTCCCTCCTGCCTGCAGCACACTTACCTATGCTAGCTTTCAATTCTCATGCTTCTACAGCTCGACTCTTGCCTCTAAAAAAATCCAAACATCTGCAGAGAAGCACACTAATATCCCAGAAGTAATGTTCAGTTCTGTACAACAGCTAGTTCAGCATGACACAGCCATTCTTGACATTTTGTCCTTCGTGTCATCTGACCAAAAATAATTCTGTACTTACGTGCATATGTATTTAGAGAATACACAAGTCTGTTAAGTTTCTCAGGCATAATTTACACACAACTAATTTTTGTCCTGTCTTAAAATATTTTAAGAATGTCCCGTGAGCTCATTTCAGCACTAACACATTATATACATCTGTTTTACTTGTTAAATATTTACTTTCTAGTCCACAGGAAAACTTATTTTTCTAGAAAGATCCTGAGCACATTTTTTAACCATTACCACAGACACACAAAGATTCATGTGGGATACTGTTAGCACTGGTAACATCAGGACATTCTCCAGTTACTTCACACTACTGGTTAAGATTAAAGGACAGTGCTGACAAGCATTTGAAGTTGACTGAAGCTTTTCTTTTCTTGCTAAGACATAAGAACACATAACAGGCAGTTTTATTGCAAACTGAGAAAAAAACCCAAGAAATGTATTTATTATCAAGGAAAATAAACTCTGCAGCATTTAAAATAGGAGTCATACTTGGGGAAACAGCTAAATAGCATTTTAAGACTAAGATGTAAGATTCACAAATTACACTTACAGAAAGTTCTGTCTGCCTAGTCATCTACCTCCTTCAACTAAGTTTCATATAGACCTAACTGTAAAACCAGACCCAGCAACAGGTAGAATCAATAGACAATAAAAAGCTTTTGATATAAGGCAATTGCTTCACTTTTAACAAGGTGGGAAGACAAACAGCGTAGTTTATGGAACAGCCAGTCAGTATTTGAGAGGTAGTCTAGTTGTTTATTTGACTGAGAGAGGTAGAGCTAGTTGAGAAATCAATAGCTAAGGCCAGTCAAAATCAAAATTATCCCAAGTTTTCTAAGAGGGAAAAAAATGCCTCAGCCTGAGACTGCTAATGTCACAAGGAATTCAGTTCTCTTGCTCATATTTATTCACTTTTACATAGCTAAGGTTATTTTAAAATATCCAGAGGGAATGCTCCCAGAGACAGCCAGTGAAAAAGCTTAACTACATTTTGGCATGTGCCATGTGTAAGGCTATACATCTTATGACTGTGAAGGTTAATAAAGCTAAGTGGCTCTCCTCTTTTGACAGGTCAACATTACTACAAAAACACAGACATACTGAAGACTAGAGACAAGTTAAGTCTCAAATTCCATATGGTTTACCTATACAAAATTCTCCATACAATTTCTTCACACATGAACAAAAAGCCAATTATTTTAGAGATGAAAGCCAACAAGACGTGAGGGTCATACAGTCAACAGGTAATAAAACCCTTGTTAAAGACATCTGGGTACAGAATTATACATAATGCTCCCTTGGATTGATGTAGACTCTTCCAGGTCCTGAGTTTTGTGGGTATCTGTTGCTCCAATTTTTGTAGTAAGTTTGCTGATAAACTGGATACATAGGCTGAAGACCCTCTTGTTCCTGTGGCTCTTCAGCCTCACAAGTAAGTTGCCTTCCATTCACAGCTTTCTAAACACACACAAGAAGTAATAAGTTTCATAGTTCATGTCTATGCAAGTCCTATTCTTGGTAAAGCTTTAAGCAAAATCAAAGATGCATGATCTCCAAAACAATCCTATGAATAAAGAAACAGGAACTTAAAAATTCCACTAACAGACAGAGTTAACCTCCAATGTTTGTTACAAAGGAAGTTGGACTTTTAAGCTCAGTAAATCTAAAGAGCAGATCACCAACTACAAAAATGTCTGTCAACACTCCTCTGCTTTATGTTACCAAATGAAAGCTGGAGTGTTTAAGTATTTAAATTAGTCAGCAAAACTACTATAGGATATTAAAATGATACTGCCACTTTCCACTTAACCCACATATCCAACAGTATTGACCAGGACAGACAAATATTTTTTGTTCATGAAAAACATTATAAGCTTATGTTATGGAATAAAATGAAATCAAAGCTTCAATCAGGAATTCAAGCCATCTTATTATTTACCATGTGCTGCAAGTTTCCAGCATCTTTCTCTCTGTATTGGTTCTGCAAAGCAAAATGTTCTTTCTGAAAGAAGAAAAGTTACAGGGGAAACAAGTCAAGATTCAACACTGTAGAACAGGTTTGGTTAATACAAAAAGCACCAGTTGTCTCAAAATACACTCTGCATTAGGAAGTGTCTTAACTAGTTATCATTTAGAGTCCTTCTTATAATCCAATGGCTGGTGGAAAAAAGATGAGGATCAGTCAGAGTTACCCGTCCCAGCTGTGTTCCCTCTCTCAACATCTTGTCTCCCTCCCAATCTCCTGCACACCTCAAGCCCATCTGCTGGCAGGGCGGTACAAGAAGCAGAATAGGTCCTGATGCTGTGCAGCAAGAAAAAACATCCCTGAGTTACCAACACTGTTTTCAGCACAAATCCCAAACATGGCCCCATACCAGCTACTGTGAAGAAACTTAGCTCCACCCCAGCCAAAATATCCACCGTAGGAGATGAGGTTCAAGACTATCCAAGGAATCTGGAGGTTAACAAGTTCATGGCACCTGATGAGATACATTTGCAGGTTCTGAAGGCACTTTCACAGGAAGTGACTAAGCCACTATCCATCCTATTTCAGAAGTAATGGCAGGCCAGTGAAGTTCTCACTGGCTGGGAAAGGGGAAATAAGACCCCCGCTTTTAAAAATGGAAGTAAAGATGACCTGGGGAACTACAGGCCAGTCATGCTTCAGCACCCAGCAAGATGAAGGAGCAGATTCTCCTGAAAACTGTGCTAAAGCATATGGAAAATAAGGAGGTGGTTGGTGATCATCAGCATGGTTTCACTAAGGGCAAATTGAGCCTGACAAATTTAGTGGCTGTCTATGACAGGATTATGATATTGGTGGACAAAGGAAGAGCAACTGATGTCACCTACTTGGACTTGTGCAAAGCATTTGATGCCTCACATGACACCCTTGTGTGTAAACTGAGGAGACATGGATTTGATGGGTGGACCACTCAGTGGATAAAAAATTAACTGGATGGTCGCAGTCAAACAGATGGCTCATCAGTGGCTCGGTGTCCAAGCAAGGAGCAGTGACAAGCATCATTCCCCAGGGGTCTGTATCAGGCCATTTAACATCTTTTTGGCAACTTGGACAGTGGAATCAAGGCACCCTCAGTGAGTTTCCCAATGACACCAACTGTGTGGTGTGGTGACATGTTGGAGGCAAAGGGATGTTCCCCAGAGGGACCCTGGCAGGCTGGAGAGGTGGGTCTGTGTGAACCTCACGAAGTTCAGCAAGGCCAAGTGCAAGGTTCTGCACCTGGGCTGGGGCAATCATAAACACAAACACAGGCTGGGCAGGGAAGTGGCTGACACAGCCCTGAGGAGGACTTGGGAATGTTGGTGGATGGGAAGTTACTTTATACAGAAGCACTGAAATCTCCCTTCTTCTAAATTTAGTTTTTTCTTCACCATTATGATAGAACAACTTAATTTGTGAAATGGGCTGTTTCCAGACATCCAGTTAATGACCAACTGCCTCAATTAATGGCCAATCTAAATCACACCATGGAATACCATCTAAGAATTATGATTTAGAGTGCAGTTTGTACTGTGGTATTATCACTCCTAATTAAGTTCTTCCTTTATGCTACACTTAGTATAGGGGCACAATAGGCTAAAGCAACATCTTTGTACAATCGTATATATTTTTTATTTTGCAATTCCTTTTCCCAAGTCTCACAGTGGTAGTAACAACACAAAGTAGCTAGGTTGTTGGTCTTTGTGCAGAAGTACCTCCACAACAAGTATTCATACAGGTAGGTAACATTTGCAGTGGTCATACATCCATATTCTTAGCTTCAAAAATTATTTTGAAGAGAACCCAGTCTCATTAATGTTTCATTCTTTCTTACTTTCTCCTCCTCCCCCTTAACTTTTTGCCTTTCCATATCTGTTTACATCAAGTTTTGAAGCAATTTTGAGTCATTTAAATTTTCATATGACCCTCAAATACACAGTAAAATTTCTTAAAAAATAATCTAATATTTCCTACCATCTCCACTCCTCCAACAGTTATTTTTCACCATCTTTACAGGTCTGTTTTTCCAACTCCAGTTTGTCAAACTTTTTGTCATGTAATTCCATTTCTAAGTGTCCCCTCCTGCCCTTAAAGTCACACTGCTTTTGCTTCTCAAGTCTTAAAACGCAATCTGCATTTCTGAGAATATGTGATTTACCACTTAGCAGGCAGCACTGCTCTTTCATACCTGAGCTAAGAGCATGAGTTCACCACACAAGAAGGCAAAACACACATGGGGAACAAGAACAGTCCCATCTCCACCAAAAGCTAAAGTTCTTTAAACAAACAAAAAATCTGCTTGTTTGAGAAATTATACCAACAGTGGATGTGGACATGATTTAGACACACACTGGAAAACAGAAAAGCAAATTCCAGTCAGTTAATTTATTCCATTAAAACTGTAAGTCAAAGAAAGTCATCTCACATGGCATGAAAAGACAACACCTTTGCTAGATGATGAAGTTATACATTTTACAGCCATGGAGCAAGTGACAGAACCAAAATCATTGGATTCTGTCAAACAAAACTGGTGCTGAGCTACACAGTCTGTGTCTTCCTGCATACAAACAATCTGGGGTTCTGTGCTTGGATTCTCAACATGTCTTACCACTACATTTTGCAAAGTTCCATAAACCCACTGTTTTACTGAGAATTCTCCTTCTCAAATAGTTCTTCAAAAGCCTAAAACCAATTATCTCACCAAAAACTTCATCTTACATTTTCTGATCCTTTCCAATTTATAAATTCCATTACAAAGGTATCCACTAACAAAAAAAGCTTGTGCCTCATTCTAACCCCTATCTGATAAATTTTTTTTTGCTATTGCAAAATCCTTTATCAATACAGATGATTTTATCTATCACATTGTTGGGGTTTGGAATCCTTCTTTTTGTTTCTCTTATCTTAGGGAATTTTTGCCCATATGTTGCTAAGACACCATAACGACTGGGTGCTTAGGAAAAACAATAGAAAGACCATTCGGGTAAAAAACTTGTAAGTAGCTATTCCCTTATTTGGACATTCCCTCTTGAAGGAGGCAGAGATCTCGGGACAGCTGGGCTGGGAAAAGGGAAGGGGAGCAGTAGCTCGCTCTCTTTGCTTCTCAGCATTCAGAAGAGAGGGAAGCTGCCATTGCTTGTCACCACTGTGGAGTTTTCCTGGCTCCTGCTGCCTGCCTGCCTCTCCCGGAGCCAGCCCCTGCCAGCCGTGGCTTGGGAGTCGGGCTGCCCTGCCCTGCCCAGCCCTGCCGGACCCCTGAAGCAGCTTCGGGGTTTTGCCTACAAGAAGTCCAGGCTCCATCCCTCCTGGGCCCGTGCCTGCCATCACTGCCAGGGAGAGACAGCCGAGACCCGTGCTGCAGCGCCCCTTGCAGTCGAGGAGGAGCCATCGCACCCGTCCTGCCCAATTGCTAACAGGGAGCAAGAAGAGACTGGACTGGGGGTTTGCTCTGTTCTTGTTTGTTGTGGTTGCCATTGTTGTTGTTTGTCTGTCTTGATATATATATATATATTAGTAAATAACTGTTATTCCTTTTCCCACAACATTGCCTGAAAGCCCCTTTAATTTCAAAATTATACTAATTCGGAGGGAAGGGGATTACATTTCCTATTCCAAGGGAGGCTCCTGCCTTCCTTAGCAGACACCTGTCTTCAAACTAGGACACACATTCTGTGTTCCCTTCCATTCAATCTTGTTTGCTTTCTTTAGTCTAAGGCAAGTGATAACAATAATGCTTTCTTCTTCACCAAGGAAGAGATATTCCCACCTGTTATGAAAAGCATTAGGGAAAGAAGAATGCAAAAGAGCCATAATTTATAAATGAATCAGTATTATACTACGTTGAAGGGTTCAATGGCTGATGTGTTCAAATTTGATTCAGAAATATCATCATTTGGTAAATGGTGTTTTATGCTTTTAATGATGCTACGACAACTTCACCTTTTTCTTTCCTGTTTTGATCAGTAATACAAATATTACTGTTAAAGAACTTTGTTTGGCTAAATAAGTGAGGCATTCTTCCAAGCTGCAAGTCTAAAGTCAGTCTTCTCATGGCTAGACTTACCTACTGGGCTGCATTTCCCTTATTCACTCTTATTCCTGTTTCTACATAAGAGCCCTGTTAAATTTTGAATCCTTCAACAATTCTGAATGTTGCACTGCATTGTGCAAAACATGATTTTTCTCTTTCCTTCAGAAATACCTGTCAAGGTAATAACAACTTCAGTTCTTTCACAGTGTCAAAGACTGCTCATCTCAAGCATATTTAGAGGAAAGTAAAGAAGTTTTTGCTTCTTAGCAATGTATTGTTTGAAACAGTGAAGCTAACTCTAATGATTCCAAGGACTGCTGGAATTAATGCACCCTCTTCCACTCCTTTTTTAAATATTATGCAATAGAAAAATTCCTCTTTAAGCTGCTGGAATTCTTCCACTGTTCAACTTCTTCCTGATTCGCCTCAAAAACTGTGTTGCCAAGCAGAGATTCCTCTCTTACCAAGGACGTAACCTTCAGGCTGCTCACCGCTCTTTCACATTACATGCAATAAATAGTTCTGAGTAACAGAATAGTATTTCCATGACAATGACTATTAAAAGAACACTGAGACAAAAGCAATATTGCTGTTGAAAAAAGAGTTGACAAAGATGAACCTACAGTCTTCATAGTAAATAAAACTAAAAAAAATGCAATTTTTTTCCATAGTATTCCTATATTTTGGACTTTTGCCTCACTCTTTTAGGGCCATAAGTGAACCCGTTTTTCTCAGTTCTAAAGTGATTCACATGAATACATGAATTGGTATCTGCAAATACTAGTACAGAGAAATTATGAGTACTCAGTTTTATAGTACTTGTACATACTGGTAGCTCATTATTAATGCTAGCACGTAAATGATAATGTATATTTAAAGTAAACTTAGAGCTTCCAAGTCCCAAGAAGTACCCATGAAAGACACAATGGCTATCCAGTATTATCACAGGTCTACAACATTTCCCTTCATTTTAATACCATGACCTACTGACTGAGATATGCATAAAATTTGTTAAATACTGATTGCTGGGATACAAACAGGAGAATTTCAGCATCATCAGTTGAATCTCAACTACTTTACAAGATCAAAAAAAGAACTACTGTCCATGATTTGAACAATAACAGTACAGATGACTGAAAAACTTGCACATTATTTATAACTTACCAGAATCAGCTTAAATTGAATCAATCCAATTTCAATTCTAAGTTATTGTGAATATGCAGAAGACAGCATTTAGATTCGCTCTTCTTTACTTTACACCTTTGTGCAGCCTATCATTTCCACTCAGACTGATCATCTATTGTGGTTGACAATGCAGTGACACTTCCCTTACAGTTGTTTTCAGCATATCCAGAAGTTTACACCTGAACTACCCAGTGAGAGGCTCACCTGCTTCTCACTCATGGTAGGCAAGGCAGCATTTGGAACATCAGGTAGTACAGTGGTGAGTACAGATATTTAGTCACACAGGATAAGACACACTGACAGGCTGCTAACTTGTTTCTTTTGCCTCTTTACAGCTATCCAAATGTTGGCTTGTTACACCAAAACAACGCAACCAATCACTTCTTGGCTAAAGCCAGTATTTTGACATTTATTTCTGTAAGAAGAAATGAAGCTCTTGCCTCAAGCATAACAGAGTACGTACTGATTAGAGGCAGTATCAGTTAGGAAGACAGCCTGCAGCTCCAGTTCTTTTCAGTTCTGGAGTTCCACAGACAGAAAAAGACAGGTACACTAACAGTGTTATGTCAACACCCATTTCTTAAATAAAGCCTAGTTAACACCTAACCTGAAGAGCTAGATCTTTCTCCTCCCAAAAACAATTAAAACTCTGTTTTATCTAACTTGAGGAAAACAAATATTCAATTCAGTCTCTTTACACTTATTCTCTATTTACAAAATACATTTTCATAAAACATTTAATTAAACATTCCAAGACTACAGTCAGCTTCAGCCTACGTTCTTAAGTACCCATTAACGGAAGCAACAGTAAACACAACCTAGAAAGAATTCAAAGACAGCAAAGTTCTGAAGAGGAAAGCAATAAAGTACACATCCTCTTATGTCTACCTCCTTCATAAGTAGCTCTCTAAAGGACAAATAATTGCATTTCCTGGTGTTGTCATTTTGCCATCTAGCAGCACTACAGATGCATAAATAACACAGTAGTCCATATCTTTTGATTCTATAAGTAACACAACATTTTTCAAATACTTTAAGCAGGCATATTTGCAGAAGACTGATTCATCAAAAGTTGCAATTGTTGAGTACTGCAGTGACAGAAGAAACAGCTACTACATCATTAGCACAAGATGGCCAACCTGAGCACAGAAAAGCACTGGTTCTTTTGTGTCATCTCAGGTGCTATGCCACCTTTAAGGTAAGAAGACAAAACCCCATTATTCTTTACGCCAACAAAATGTTTTCTACCTTCACAACGTTATAACCACCAGGCTGCTAGTAAAAGCAGCAATGGATCTCAGAATAGTTTCTCGCTTCACTCAGTAACAATACACACAAGTATTACTCATTGGAACATTTACAACACAAGGAAAGCTTTTATCAGCAACTGATATTTGGTGAGCTTTAGTAACCATCCATCACAAAGAAAATCGCCAGGCATATTTTCAATGTTATTAAGAGCTCCACCAAAATCCTTCTCGAAGCTAGGTGAAGATTTTTTCCCCCTCTATGAGAAAGGACTTTTACAGGTCCTTAAAGCTGGAAAGATACATCATAGTATCAGAAAACTGATATTTCTTATATACAAATGATTGTCTTAGTTAGCTCAGTGTTATAATTCAGCGCATCAGTGGTTAGAATCACATTATTTATGCAATGTACTGAGGATGGAACAAAAATTTCATTAAAAACAACTACAATCTAATTCTTACAAATATTCTTAGGTGATGGAAGTTTTCTTCAGTGTAAGCAGAAATCTAAAAAATCTGACTGACTAATTTGACATGAACACACACACAAAAGACACTTTAGGGGCCTTTGTCAGAATTATTGTTTTCATTAATTGACTGCTTTATTATATAAAGTGTAATAATGAATAATATTAGCTTTATCCATCTCTCATGAACAGATCTCCTCTACAACGCCTGGTGCAAGAGAAGCTTGAATTCACCTGGAGTTTCCCAAGCAGTCCAATCCACCTCAGACCATGCTGTAAGGAAGAATGTAGCCCTATCCTTCCTTGCTCCCCACTTATTCACACTGTTTCATTTGCTAGAATCAGCTTTCCAGCGCGACCTCTACGAGTTTGATCAGACTACACCCACACAAACACTAAATGCTGGGAAAGAACTTTTTTGCCTATTGCTGTCTTGCTTGGACAGCATTACTTTAGATGACAAGAAGCTATCCCTGAAAGCACACTAAAAATTCAAGCACTTTACAGTTTTTTCTCTATTTACAAAATACATTTTCATAAAGCAAATTAGTATGGGTCTTTTGTGGCTGGTAAATTCAACAAGAAATGACAAAATTAGAAGTTACATAATTGCAAGTATTTAAAAGTGATTTAGTGATCTTCAATGAGAATCAAACCCATACTTTGGTAAATTGGCCATGTCAAAGCCCAAATTCCAATACATCCCCACCCCTCAAATGTTAATAGCTCAAAAGAATGGCAGTTCTAGCAAGGGAGCTGATGATGAGGTCACCTTTTAAGTTTACCAAGCATAATTTTTCCCCCTTACGAAGACTGCTTTGTAAAGCTGTGTATATTCTCTCACCACAGAATTTCAACTATAGATTTTTCTAATTCAAATGGAGCTGTGTCTGTCAAACACTGTTAGAAATACAAGATGATCTGTCTACTAGTTTCCTGACCTCTAAGGATGACTTCAACATTACAGATAAGAGATTCAGATATCACATACATAGGGAAACAGCTTGGTTGTGAAACAATTGAAAGGCTCCATATATTACCAGGGAAGTAAAATCAGACTAAATTAACATAATAAAGCAAAGTTAACACTTTCCTTAAGTCAATTTAAGACGCATATAAACATGCTCACCTGAAGCATAGCTTCTTTCTGTGGTACTGAGAATGTTCTCTCCTCAAATGAGGCTGGTTTGTGAGTGGGTGGAAGATCAATCCTGTAGTAAAGAAAGAATGAAATATGACAGAAGATGTTTGTAAAGTCCAATTGAATGGTCAGGTATTAACTGCCAAATCACCCAACACTCAGTGCTCAGAGACAAACACCTTCCAGTCAGCAATGACTCAGATATGATATATTGTATTGGAACATGTCCACCACTGGCTATTATTCAGCCACACATTTTTTGTAGAAAAGCACCACCTACAATTTGTTGTTTATTCCATACTGTGTTAAGCAGACTGAACTTCCCCTCATACACTCCAACTAAGGAGGATAAGAGGCTATTGATATCTACCATAGTTTCTAAGTTATGAGATACAGCTTGAACATTTTTAACTACAGCCTTTCCTTAAAAAGCCTTTGAGAAAGCCTTACTATCAATACTTACATGCAAGACTTTTTCTATTGTAACTGTCTCAGTGAAAGGAAATGGTTATAAAGAATTTAAATGTTTAAGACCATTCATATAAATATGCTTCAGATACACAATTTAAAAGAAACAAACAAGAAAACAGCATTTCTAACCATGTTAGAAATTGCTCAAAAGAAGACTCTTGACTCATCTTGCTAGCTCAGTGCAAATGACAAAACTTATTTTATGCTAAAGGGTCTAAGTTATTTTACTCTACTTCTCATTAACTGTATGTACAGACATGAGTGACATTTTCATTTCTCATTCAGTTTAACTGTTAACTGTATATGGGATAGGAGAAGACTCATATGTACAGATATTCAAAGCCCTTGTCACTTTTTTATGCATGTTCCAAACAGGATCTAGACATCATCCACTTTAACTGACAAAATCTTTTCAGCCTTTTTTTGTTTCCTTGTTTTTTATTTGATCACATTGGATGTTGAATAAAGTAAACTACATGTCTGTGCCAGAGACTTGAAGAAACAACCAGCATTCCAGAAAGCACAACAAGCCAGTAATCTCTAAGCATGTATCTGTGGGAGCTTGCTTAATTTTACAGGCATATCAGGATTAATTTTAGGGGGCTTTCAGATCTGCAAAGCATGGCCAATTTACTTTCAAGTTAGACCCACAGTTAGAATAAACTAGCAGTCACTAGCATCAGTCAAGAAGGAACACTCCTTTGCTCTCTAGTTAAATCCATGAGTAGTTTTCTTTCAAAAAACCTGAACTTCTCAAGAGATAAAGCATTATATTACCTCTGAAGTAATTCTTACCTTCCTCTTTTCTTTTTCAGAAATGCAAGTGTGATTTCATATTTGTCTACTCTGAAAATAGAGCCCTGAAATTACAAAAGCTGAATACCTGCTAAATTAAGTCAGACATTTAAACTCCTGTAGAGAACAAATGCTTTCTGCATATTGCTTTCCACTGAATAAAGAAAAAGTCCAACACATACTCACACTTTGTCAAGATAGGCTGGCCTTTTCTTCCTTGGGGTCAGCAGCACTGTCACAAAGATGGTAATGATAAAAAGTGCAAGGACTGCTCCAATCACAGCCCCTGCTACAGCAACAGAAGATGTCTGCTTAAAGGGCACATCTGCAATGTGATAGCATAGATTACAACTTTAAGAAGTTCATATACTTTCCATACTCAGATAAGCTACTTCAGTGTTGTTCTGAGAAATGCTTCTTCCTTCCACCACCAAACAGAAAGCCTTGTCCTGCACTAGGACTTTTGCGGTATTGCCTCAACTTACCCAACTAAAAAAACTGGGGGAATTAAGAGAGTTCATGAAATCAAATGCTGATTTCAAAAATTTCATAGATCACTTTTAGTAAGTACTAGCAGCATGCTTTCATTCTCAATTTCAAGGTAAGATGACATTACAAAACACGTGGTTTGCACTTAGATGAGCTAACAAGGTGTTAATTCAAAGACCTGGGCACCTACGGTTTATTGACAATCTTTCTTTAAAGACACTTAAGTCTGCAGAAAGCAAAAAAGAAAAACTTAAAATCAGGGTAAAAAAACCTCCATACACTACTAGCAGCAATGAACATGTAAATGAAAACTAAATACTTTGCTTACACTTATCAAAACAACCTCTAAGACTACTTACCATCTTTAGGACTACAAAAAAGCAATTCTCATTAAAAAATTTAAAAAGGGAAGAGAAAAAGCTGGTTTTTTCCTTTTAAAGCAATTTTCTTTTGACCTTAGCATTGTCAAATCCAACACTGAACTACTCTCATATTGAATTAACATACTTGTCAGTCTTGAAAGGCCATTCCTTTCACTATACTTAGAAATCAATTTTTAAGTCTCAAAGCTGAAAAACCTGCTAACAAGCTTTAATTTAAAATCATCAGTGCTTCAAATTTGCACCAACAAGCTCAACAAAACATTTCACAATTAGAATAATTCATGTCAGCTGCACTAAACACTTACCTACAAAATTTAGGCAGCATACATTAAATAATGCTCTGATTTACACTGATTACTGAATCAGAAAACTTAACAGCAAAGAAATTGAAAATTAACACAGTTCTATACCTGCAACATATTTCTAAAGCAGTCTACTTCAGCTATTATCCAAACACAACACAACCATTCTCTATTTAATCTCTTACCGAAAGAAATTTGAGAGCCTCTTCAGCTGTATGTTCTATTCACAGATAAAAAACCTGAAACTATGTAATATGATTTATCAGTTCCTCAGATTTCTAATGTTGTTCTGCCTGTATGCTAGAAAACTGAGCAAAAATCCCTCAATTGAAAAAAACCCCAAAATACAACACTTGACTTGCACTTTAATAAAGGGATTCCTGTCCCCTCACTGTTTAGGAAAGATCTGACAGGAATATTTCCCTGGGCTCACGCTCACAAAGGTATATTTACATAACTTCAAAAAAACTTAAATAAGGCTTTTTTTGTGACTGACTTAAGGAATAAAGTCCTAGAGTAACAACTTGCAGAAGCTACTTCCCTCCTTGAGATGAATGCAACATACCACCTTCAGTTTACATAACAGCTTTCCTGGCATAAGCTCCATGTGTCTGTCAGATACTGGCCTGGACACCAAAAACTGTCCTGCCTTTGGCTGGGATAGAGTTAATTTTTTCTCAGGAACTGGCACAGGGCTGTGGTTTGGATTCAGCGTGAGAATAACATTGATAACCCAGCCATGGTTTGGTTTTTGCTAAGTCCTGTTTATCCTAACTCAAGGACTTTTTGTGTGTGTGTGTGTGTCTTGCACTCTGCCAGTGAGGAGCTGCACAAAAGAAAACTGGAAAGGAGCATAGCTGGAACAGGTCACCTGCACTGGCCAAAGGGATATTCCACACCACACCAAGTACATAAACTGGGGAAATTACTCAGAAAGGAGTATTGTGTATTACTTTTTTCTCCCCCCCCTTTTCATTATCATTATTAATTGCTATTATTATATTTTACTTTATTTTCAATTATTAAACTGTTCCTATCTCAACCTACAAGTTTTACTTTTGATTCTCCTCCCCATTCCACCGGGGTGGGAGGAGAGGGGGGTGGGGGAAGCAAGCAGTTGTGTGATGCTTAGTTGCAAGCTGGGCTTCAACTATGACTTAAGCTTAGTTCATAATTTCTCCTGAAGAATGGGGACATGAATCAGTGGAAGGCTCACCTAACCATTGCATTTTAACTGGTTTAAGTTTAGTTTACACTGGGTGCCCTCTTCTCTAAGTGAGAAAGTTGCAACTAACTAATACACATTCTTAGGTCCAAAATTCCTGAAGAGGCTTTGGTCTTGTGATGGCACCCGAAGAGTTTCTTGACCCTTTCATCCTAACTTCACAGTGCCTTTTCTCCTAGTAAATTCTGCTACAATGTTAAAACAGCATAAATAATTATACTTCAATCAAAGTCCACCCATTGAGTCTTATTTCGAGTGAGATGACAACCCAAATTTTTTGTTTCCAAGAATTTCCTCCTAAAACACCAGGAAAAATAGTAATATCCCAGCAAGTGCAGTGACACACAGGAACTTAAGTGCAATTACTGCAGCGCTCACTTAATTTGGTTTTTTGAATTGCTTTGGCAAAACATCAGTCTAACCAGAGGAATGATCATAAACCCAGACCACCAAGTCAAGCTGAACAAGCCAGAGAGCACCTAAGAGGCATGGTGCCACCTACAAAGCATTTTAACCACCAGTTGGTCAGAAATAGATGAGAACTGATTAACTCCAATACGGTTAAAGCAAACAAAGACAACAGAATGAAAAAACAAGACTTTTTTTTAAGGTATGTAATTCCTAGTTAGTTTACCAGCTGTGCTTGAAGTGAAATGTTTTGGACAGCAACTACCTGCAGTTATCATTCTCTTAATCTTCTTAAAAGAGTCTGAAGACACTTGTTTTATAAGCTTAGGGTCTCCAAGGGGAAATATTAAACAGCCCATCTCAAACAGCTTAAACACTTCAGTTCATTCTATCCAGCCTCTGGGTTTATTGTGCTTTTCCATCTCCAATTTTTAAGAACATACCTGTGAAACATTTTTGAACACTACCTATGTTCCAGAATGTAAGAAAAAGTTTATTCACACAACAGCCATTTGTACGTACAATCAATTCTTTTTACAGCAGACATAATGTACAAAACATTGCAACACGCGTAAGCCCTACCCCTATTCATAACTTCAACTCCAGAACATTTCAACTTCTTAACCCATAGGAATTAAATATATATATATTTTAAAAATCAAAGCAAAAAATCCACAGAGACAAAAGCAAGATATCCCATGTGGAAAACTGGTTTATGGTTATGTTTATTTCCAAGTAACACCATCTTTTAAAGATGATATATCAAGTATTTTTTATTTGAAGAGAGGTATAATCTCTTTATTCCAGAATAATTTGGATCAGAACCCTCTGCTAGAAATTTCACTCCTTTCCTTGTGTTTGCACTCAAACTACAGATAACCACAATATCACTTGCTATTGTTTTTGAGACTTTGGTCAATCATGTATCAGTACTCCATTAATCCAAACCCAAACTTAAGGTGTTTAGGGATGTTTTTCCATTTGAATTTCAAATAAAGCTGTTGTCTTAATCTTTTTTAAAGACATGCAGTCATATGCAATCACAGTGTATTGTCTACAACACTCAGTACAACTATTTTTGTGAAGCTCTAAATGCTGTAAGCTACCAAACATCATGAGGCTAGAAAAGAACTTCCAGCATGAATGCTCATGAAGCAGCTGTAATTATGCAGCCTATTTCATGTCAATGGTAGCAGAGACTTTTCCCTTTTCAGGTTTCAAATACTAATAGCCTTATCAGCTTCAATTTCCTCAAGCTAAACACTTAAAAATGGCACTTCAAAAGATTTACTATTCTACTTATGAATTTATCGTTGTTCTGCAATTCATCTAAGGTTATTTCATTCTTCCTCACATAATCAGCAGTTTGGTGAATCTGCTCTAAACAAAGTAGAACTATTTCAGATGTCAGACAAGATGTCCTACATATAATGGATACAATGTCATTTTAAAGAAGAACATGTAAAATCAGTATTGATTATTTGCAGGGAAAACAAATCCACTGCGGTACAGAGACTGCACAAATAATCTGAATTCCTGTTTCATAGCTTCTTTAGTTGCACCATTGGAGAGTGCATTTTCAATACCTGAAGTAGCAGTGCAAGTGTCCACTTCCCTACTAATAATCTGAAACTCTGGTTACCCTCTTCAAAGCAGGCATTGTAACTTAGTCGGAAAGCAGCGTAAAACCGCTGTTTTAACTTCTGCTCATAGAAACTCTAATGCTTTTTGGCACCTGGGAAAATAAGCACATTCACATTAGCCTCCAGCTTCGGAATCTATATGGGTCTTTTCTCCTCAGTTGTGTCCAATTAACCACCTTTTAAATTCAACGGTAAGATTCCCACAACGCCTCCAAAACAGGTCTCAAAGATTGCACCCTGTGTACTTGCAAAGAGCATCTTGTATGCATTAATGAGTTTTGACATCCTGCCAATTACAGGCCTAACAAAACACCTTACTGTATGTATATATACAGACACTAGAATAAGCTTTAGAAATCAATGACTATAAAAAAATAACTTTTCATCTTATTCAAATACAAGCCTTTGACCTGTTTACAGTTACTCCTCAAAGTGTTGTTCATAAGTTAGTTTCAGTGCAATGACTTAACTTTTAAGTATACAGTTACAAGAAGGCTCATTAAAATGCTAAGAGGTATTCATTTTTATGCAGAAAAAACCCTAGAAAATAAAGCTTTAGTTCTGCTGTAACTCATTTTAATTGGTGAAGTATTTGCTATATAGAAGCATTAAGTTTACCGTGGATGGTTCCTAGATTGGATTAATTCAAAGCCCCCAAATATTATATTTGAACATTGCCTTGGGTAAACTTATTTTTAAATCAGACAACCCAGACAGCCATTTTTATTCTTAAACAATATTGAATGGCAACTTTAATTTAGCCTTTTTTTTTTTAACCTCTGACATAGACCAATATAAGCACTCTGCGTTAAAACTCAAATCTTAAACAGTAGTACAGCATTGGGAAAAAAAAAAGCAGCTCAAATACATTTCCCCAGATTCAGTATTTCCATTGTGTCAAGTCACAATATAAAAACCTTCAAAAAAAAGTTTCAAAAAGTTTATTCCTCCTCTTGTGTAAGTATAAACAATCTGAAAGTGACCAGCCAATGAAGTGAACTGCAGGTACACGTTTAGTTTTCAGTGGTTACTACACATACCACTCCCTCCGAGATATTACCGCGCCATCTAAGTGAGAAACAAAGTCATCATCCTCTAAAAATTCACCCCGCATAAAACCCATTCCAAATGTCCCACTTTCATGGTAATCCATTGGTCTTTCATAACGGTCCTGGTACCTGTTAGTATTGTCTATATTGTTCAACTCAGGTTTTTCAGGGTCTTCTAAATAATCTTTAGATATTAAGTTCATTGGGTGCTTTGTTTCCTTTTTTATACTGCCAGGGTAAGAACCCATATCATCTGACTGAAGAACATCTATTTGAGACTCTTTTTGCATATCTGATGGTGGAATGTAGCTCTTAGCAAAGTAGTCACCGCGGAAGGTCTTTCTTCTCCTATAGCAGAGAACTCCAATCAGAGTACCGAGAAGCAACAGCAAGAGAACCCCACCCACCACACAACCGATGATGGTACCCCAAGTGTCGTCCTGCATTGTTGGCAAGGTTGATGTTGGGACATTTATTATTCTAGGTTCTGTTGCTAAACCTGTGGTGCCATCAGTCGAAGGATGCCAGGGAACCGTGGGCAGTCGAGTGGTAGTAGTAGGAGGATCTAATGGAAAGAGCAAAGAAGTAGACAAGACACAGAAAAGGCACAGAATGTCAATGCGAGCTAAATCAGTTAAGGGTTTATAAGAAAGCAAAGTTGATGGGTATGTTCTACAAGAATAGTTTTTCATTCTCAAGTTCATGGCACTATAAAAGTCAAATTACTCACAAGCTTTGAACTAGTTTCCTTACATGTGGTTTGGATTTAAGCTGCAGCAGGGTATAAAGTATGGGCAATGAACAAAATTAAAAATAACCTTCAGGTAGACAATTTGCCCTCCTCAAAGTAAGGAAATGGAGTTTTTCCACTCAGATGTTGACTGTTCATCATTATTTGCCTTCTCCAAGGAGGAAAAACCCAAGCAGTCCTCTAACTTTCCATCCAGCCATAGGGAATTCTGGATCAAATTAATCAATTATGTCACAGAGTCAATTATTTCACATTAAATTCCCCCTTCAGAAATTATTCAGGGCACTGAATATAAGAATGAAAAACTATGAATTGTGTGCTCAGTAAGGAGCACGTGAACTACTGATTTTTAAGCTATTCTCTCCAAAAACATTTGTTTCATTAATAAAACTTACTCAGCCTCACCTTGGGATTAGTGAAAGAAGCATAGTTAAAAATGGCATGTATTAATCTCAAAGTAACACTTATGTTGAGCAAGGAGCCTTCAGGTTTTTAAAATAACAAAAAAACGAAACATTTGAAGTGAAAATTATTTCTATGCATTCCTTCTATAAGCCATTTGATCCTTCATGCACAAAGAAATTTCCATATTCATTCCTCAATATAAAATATCAACTGATTTCATGTCAGGCTATGCATGTAAACAAGAGACTGCCAGATACCAAGCTTCTCCAGCATGCAGCTTTTTCCTTTGTTCTTTAGGTCTACTGGAGATGTATGCATCTGTATTGCAAACAAGGTTCCAAGTGATGGGCTGATGACACTGAGATTATACCAGTCAATCACAATATTATATGCAACTCCACTTCTTATTTCTATGCCACACTGAAAAAAATTTACTTTTTGCCTTGCCCAATGAAAGCTAATTATTTTAAAATCAATAAAGCCATACTAAACATGTTATTATAGCTTGAACCTTTCAGAGAGAATATTACATGGACAGCCAAGTAGCTCATTACATCATGTTATTTAGTTAAATGCCCATAAGCAAGATTCATGGAAGCAGTACTACCACCACATTAGAGGCACCCTAAATTTACCACCACAAAGAGTAAACCAGATAGAACTAGAGCTCTGTCAAGCTTTCAGTTATTTGACAAATCACAATTAAATAGCCATAAATATGATTTTTAATCTTTCTACTCAGAGACAGACAATTTTCTCATATTAGACAGAATTCTCGTGTTTGTCATGTTCACTACACACCTCCCTGCTGAATGCAACATTTTAAGCATGACATAAGTATAAAGTTTAACAAAGATTTTCAAAGGGCGTAATTATATTCCTTAACTGTGTACAAAGTGATGGTTCGTTAGGGAACTATACATAAATGGAATTAATTTGACAGAAGACAGGAAACTGAACAAGAAAAATGCACTACCAAAATGAATAAGAGGAATTCAGATTATGATTTTAGTAAAAGTGATTTAAAGTGAGCTGGATTCTTTAATCTCTACTTCTTTGTTAAATTATCAAAGTTCACCAGGGTTCTATGTCCCACACATCCCTAGGTCAAGATGTTAAATTCAAAGCCCTCTTCCTTGAAAAGGTATTTGCTTTAGACACAAGATTTCTGAGCTTAAAATACACTTTCAAACAGTAACAGCAAAATCCTGCCAGGCTACATATACTTGTTTGGTTTTAATTAACCGGCTTCGTAATTATTTTGCCTCTGATACTGAGGTCTTAAGTCCCATCCTCCATATCCACAAGTATGTAGTACTTGCATCCTGGCAAACTCAACCATTGCATACGTGAAATAAGCACAGTGGCAATTACAATTTTATTAATATGTTAGAAATTCAGTGTTTTACCAAAGGTTTTTCCTTCAAAACTTCCCATTCATTCACCAGTTGTCAGGTTGTCCAGCTGCATTATGGACAAGCACTAATTAACATATTAAATCAATTGCAAACAGGATCAATTAAGCATCTGTTTATATGTATTCCTGCAATACATAATCATGATACCTCTAATATTCATTTGTTTCAGTACCTTTTATTGTTGAAGAATGACAAAATTAAAACTGTCCTTTCTTGTGTATAAGGCCAATTGCAACTAAGAATATTTGAGTCCACTTCTGATGTCACCACAACTTTCTAAATGTAAAACTAACTTTTTTTTTAACTTCCTGTACCAAGCAAGTTTCCCAAATAGAGAACACCATTAAGACCAGGAATGCCAAAGTTTTATGTCTACCTCATAATATTTGGCTTGGAAATCACATCTCAAATGCCATCTCCATCTTATCTGTGGCTATGAAAGACAATATTATTTCATATCAGCAAGTTCTTTAACTATATTTCACATAATCACTAATACATGTTTGAGTTCTTAATGCTTTCCACAAAACGTTAAGGGCATTGTTTAAATTTTGTTTCACATGGTACTTTATTCAAAAGCAATCATTTCCTACTGATGACTTGCTTTAACATTTTACTTAGGACCCAATGTTTAACAGCTCTTGTCTCTTTCACTGATGTAGGCTTTTGTTACACAAAGCACAACAACATTAAAATATCCATGCAGGTCAGGGAGTTGAAAGCAGCAGAAATTCTGAAAAATATTTGGATTTAGTTTAAATGCATCTTGATTTCAGTTTTTGTCTCTTACTATGTTCTGTTCAAATCCTAATTACATATACCCTGTAATAATGAGGACAAGCAAAGACCCCAACAAAACTTCTGCTTTTACATAGCTACCACCCCCATTAAAATAAGAGAGATAACTGAAGAAAGCAAAAGCCAATTTTCTGGTATGAATATAGCAAGTCAATTGGCTCCTTCCATATGCACAAAGAAGCCAAGTTTTCCTAGCTGGTTTCAAAGCCTTTGACACGGTTTTCTGCCAATAAAAGCCAAGACTTGCTCTTGACTTCAAATGAAGCTCTGATATCACCTCAAATTAAAGGACCATAGTCCCTGTGCACTGCTTAGTTTTCCCTCTATTAATTAAATTACGTTTCCCATGCAAGTCAGTACCAACTTTCAACAGTGTCAGTTTGATATTTTTAGTTTTTCCCTTAAAGGACTATTCCTGATACAGTTTTATCAACTCTTACAATACCAACAACTTATCTTGGGCAAGTGAGTTTATCCAACTAAGTTTAGTACAGGCATCCAACTGACGTGTCCCAAACACTACATCTTCGCGTTACCCTTCTGCACTACCACATCCTTCAAACGTCTGGGACTCACCTCTGTTTCTGTGCCAATTCAAAGCCAACAGTAAGCCAAGTGCCAGAGAGATGAAAGTGGAAAGAGATGGATGGATCTTCCTTAGAACCAGACCACTATCTTCAAAGTCTTAGGCTTAAGTCCTGTCTTGGTATTACCAGCTCATCATTGTAAAAAAGTCAACTAGAGAACACAATATTCTTCAACCATAAACCATTTTGGATCTAGCCCACTATGAAGTATTTGAGAGGTAAAGTGACCAGCTCTATAACATGCAGGATAATTCAATACTGGCACAATCTCCTTGGGTTAAAATTTATCATTTATTCATTACAGAAACAATGTTTTGGAAGGAAAGGTTCCTTGGTGAGTTGTTGTATATTAACATAGACAGTCAAAGTCTGTCTGGTTCCAAAAGCCACAGAGTGGCCATAAACAGTTATTCCTATTTGAAAAAAAAAATAACCCCAACACCATTCAAGATGCAAATGTCCTTTTTTTTTTTTGCCTTCTACAAACCATGGACCTGCTATCAATTACTTCTAATCCAAAAGTGAGTTGGCTTTGCACAAATTACAAAATCTCTCTTTGCACATCTCATTTTATTGAGTGGCAAGTATCTGCCTGTATATGTATTCCTTGTTTGTTTGCACAGAGACTCACTACTGTCTTACCTTGCTGTTATTGCTTAATTATCCTTGGATGTTAAGAACTTAAAAATTAAATAATAATTCTGTGCAGCTAGGTCTTATAAATTGGCCCTTTCTTTCAACTGCTGAAAAGCTTGTGTAGCAACTCCTTTGTGACAGCAGGAAAAGTCAGCTATCCATGGAAGAAGACTGAATGTCTGAGAGTAAATGATTTGGAAGTTTATCATTCTTTCTTTCTCCAACCATTGCTACTTTATGTCAATATTTGAGGACACTGCATAACCCTCTCCCCACAGTGTCTCGCCTACAAAGGTTCCACACTGGAGCTAAACATTTTCCTCAGGATTATTTTCAGTGTGTGTCTGTCTCCCCACTTCGATTTTGGCAGCATGATACTAAGATTGGTACCAACAATTTCTCTCATCCATCATCCACTTTCAAAGTTCAGTGTGCTTTTGTGGTTTCTAGCTGGGATTTTCATGCACCAAATAAAAGATTTTGGCTTTTTTTTGGGACACAAGAGAAACTTATTATTAACTTAACCTCCAGCATGGAGGAATATTCAGGAAGACCTGAAATTTCAAAGCCTGTTAGACCAGGGAGCAAAAGCCCTTTGCTATATAGCACAAAAAGAACAGTTTGTCAACATCCCTTCCAATATGTGATTCAGAAAATAAAAGAGTGCCTGTATTCACAATGCACTCTCAGAACAGAGGTTTACATGTGAAGTAGCAGAAAGTAAAACCAACAATCAGTCTCTGCTATGTTAATCCTGACAATGCCCACTCTACCAGAAGGTGACCCTGTACTTACAAACAACACCTTCCTAGGATTGCTGCCTAACAAAGGCTGGCTTTACTTTTAACAAAAGTAATCTCTTCCAAAGGCTGCCATGACAGAGGAAGTATGTTCCTACCTTAATGCAAGCCTCACAGGTCACCTCTCCCTTACAAGGGGAAAAAAGGAAAGCCTCAGTAAACAGCATGAAGGTGAAGGGACACAGAGCCAAGAAAACAAAGTTCAATTCCTTGTGTAAGAAAACAGAGTAAATCAATACTGTACGAGGAAGTGCTTTATATATCAAGCTGTCAGCTTGCTTTGGAAAACTGCTACTTCAACGCTTAAACGCCACGAGGAGCATGACTTGCTTTTGCTGGACAGCTATGAAAAAGTTTAACTTTAGATCATCAAATTAATAAAAATAGCAAAGATAGCTGTGCCTTAAAAGTGATCTAAAAAGAAGTATCAGGCTTCAAACACCATTTGATTTTTCTCTCTTCCTATAAAGATGTATAATTTCCTGAAACTAAAAGCTGGTGAATTTACCATTTAATTCCTGTCAACTACTTGTCTTTCATTTCTGTATTCCACTTCAAGAACACTAACGAAGTTCAGGAGCACAACAGAACTTATTAAAAATATAGCTTTGACTTTTTAAATAATAAATATCGGACCAAAAGCAATTTTTTGCTCAGCTTACATTCCAATCCTACAACACATTTCAACTTAATAGGTATTTTTTTCTAGCAGTTAAAAAGCTTAACAACTACCAGCATTGTGACTGTTCAGAAACATTTAACTTCATAAATCCTTTTTGACAGCTTCATAATTAAAATTTGAAAGACAGTGTCATCATACAGCTTTGTCCATTATATTCCAAGTTTCACTTCACATTTTATGCCAAGTTTTATACAGTGGCTAAGACCAAAGATAGAAAAATAAGCTAATTGATTATTTCAGCTTATTGCTCTACAGTGCATCACTGCCATGTTTGCCATTAATAGATACCTGGTGAGTTAAGTCAAATATTAAAGGTGGTAAATGGTTTGATTATTAGTCACATGCCCTTCCTGCATAATTTAAGGGCATTCCAGTTATTTAAAGAACCAATCACACTGCAAAGTTATTCTTAAGAGTTACAATAAAATGTGCTTAGTATTTGTTTTGGAAAACAATACAGGTGTTACACTAATAATTGCTTCACCTCTCCCATTTTTATCAAGTCTCCTATATATGAAATGTTTATACACAGTGCTTTTAATCAGTTTGGCAGCATGATCAACATAACACTTTAAAAGACTGAAATTTTCTGTCAGCTAAAACCTTTGTTGTTACTGGTGCACCTAACTGGCAGAGCCATGACCCTGTATGATTCCTCACTAAGTGAGGCTCAGTTTTGTCACTCCCTGAAAACAGCTAAGGGTTGCTAACTGCAGTTAAATTACTACAGTACAACGAAGTTGCTGAGCACAGCTGAAAAGGAGCACACATGTAAACAGTGTCCATCAGTTTACAGCAAAGACCTGCAGCTTAACTATCTCTGCACTGAGCTTGTTTAAACTGTGTAACATTTGCATTAGGCTAGAAAGCAAACCATCACCACTGCCCAACTAGCCTGTATGCCTATTCTGCTTTTGAAAAACTTGATTCATTTTAGGAAGTATCATCTATGATTTCCTGGGTGGCCTGTTTCAGTCTGTTAGTTGAAAATGTAATTTGAATGACAGTCTTCTGTTTTCATCCATGACAGTTATGGTAAAAAGCATGAGGTGTACTTAGAGGAGATGATAGTCACAAAACTGACAACTTGAATAATGGCAGACTTGAAAAAACTTCTCACCAATCATTAGAGTTAGAACAGGGCTGAGAACAGAGCTACAAACTGCATTGTTATTTTCTGAGCAAGTGTATTTGAAAGTTGCATTCTAGCCAACTGTTTCACCCTATTTAGTGATGACATTCTAATTTTTTGAATTGATATTTCTTACGAAGTGCCAGTTTTTGTAACCATTTTGAGACTGCTATGCAGCCATGACATCTTCTCCATAGAAGCAGCATTAGAACCAAAACATACAAAAGTCACTCTCACAGAAATAACTTTCATAACAATTGGCACCACTTGCAGTCTTTCAAATGATATAAAATTCTAGCTATTAAGTTGTTTACAAGTAATTCAACTGTTTCAAACTATATTATAATTTTCCAGTTAACTAGCTCATTGACTAGACAATTAACTAGAACTTACTAACTTTCCACTGGCCTACAGTGTAGTTATGTCACTGACAGCAACACCATCATTCATTCTAAAGATGCAGACAACTGTCAAAAGTGAATTCTGACTGATGTGGTTTCAAACATCTTGTACTTAAAGTTTTAGTCTTAAATTCTCATTCTCATTTTAACCCTTAAGTATTCACAGGGAGTTTTAACAAAGAAGTCACCTATGCATGTATCTGTCATCACTGTTTGTACCCCCTAACAGGCCAACATGCACTCTGACACTTAATTTGCTTAATGAAATCACTAAGGTCAAGAATTACTGAAAAGCAGCAACACGATGTAAGAGTGAAGTTTTAATTTTCATGTCTATTATCTTCCTTAAAAAACCCTGTAGTACTAGCATCTATTGATCAAGCTAGATATTAAGCTAATTTACTTAATCCCTTATGGAAATCAGAAGAGCTTTTCCACACTTGTATAGCACTGTTCACATGTACCGTAACTCATGTTGGTCTTTCACAAAAAAGGTG
Organism: Orthonyx spaldingii; assembly: GCA_013397795.1. Classification (NCBI taxonomy): domain Eukaryota; kingdom Metazoa; phylum Chordata; class Aves; order Passeriformes; family Orthonychidae; genus Orthonyx; species Orthonyx spaldingii. The sequence continues at coordinate 35,748 of VZTJ01002057.1, read as the reverse complement.
TCATAGTAAAACATTAATTACATTGTGTTCATGGTACAAGAATGTGGTCCAACAGCAGCAGTGCTAAACAGACACAAATTTGCTATATGATACTAAGTAGATCAGCCAGAGTTCTGCATGAGATACTTAACTTGATGATTACTGGGTATCTGCACCCGGAGAAAATGACACAAATAACTGAAGCACAATGCACACATTCAGAACATAACCCTAACTTCCTTAAAGCAGAGCATCTTTAGCTTTTCTAAATGTAGTTGTTCCCCTTCCACCAACATCTGTTTTTTCAATTTGTCACAAAGTACTCTTTATTGCAGTCACTATGTCTTGTTAAACACAGGTTAACACTGCAAAAAACCATCAGTTTAAGTACCAAGAGAAAATAATAACCTCAGAAGCACTTTAAGAATTTCCATTATATGTTGATATTTAAGAGTTAGTTTAATCCCAAACTGTGCTATAGCTTTTAAATCCACACTTTCAACAGCTTTTCACACAAAAAGCATATGTATTTCATGCATCCAGTGGCTTTTCAGTTTGCTAATTCAATCACTGACAAAAAAAAAGTTCCAAGTTAATAAATATACTGTCTCTTCTGAGAAGTAAGACTTACCTAATATGTAGATAGTCTTCTGATCACTTCTCTGACCAAGGGCATTGGTCACCTTACAGATATAAGTCCCACTGTAGTTGTAAGTCAAAGGGCTGCTGAACTGCAGAGTATTGTTAACAGACAGCAAACCTTCAGGCCATTGTCCATCCAACCTGAAAGAACAGTTATATTTCAAATGCGTATTTTTACAACTAGTTTAAATAGAAGTAGTTTGAAATAATATTTCCAATAATCTACAGAATGAATTTTTCACTGTGCTCTGTCACTGCCATTGGCCTTTCCTTCAATATTCTCAGTGTACACCTGAAGATTTATTTAGTATTTAACTTCTGGGCCAAATCCTTTAAATGTCAGATCTGCTGGAACCAGCAAGCTGTCTAAAATCAACACTACTACAGCTAAGGAAACAGCATCTCAAAAGAACTTGGAGGAACAAGACAACTCAGGCTTTGAAAACTATCAGTCCAATTAAGAAACACTTCTGTTGTCAGGATTATCTGCTATTCATTTGCATCCAGTCAAGCTACCACAGTAAATATTTCTGTCCATACACACGTAATTTAGAGGACATTTTGACTAGAACTTCTAAGCAAGAATTCAAGCAGTTTCCCCTCTCCTGATCTGCCTTTTCTCCTCTCCCATCACTTTTCTGTCTAAATTTCACCACTGAAATGGAATGTAGTACTTGGTGATACACTTGGGGAAACAACTGGTTAAAAAACTTATTTTTTATCAACTGACTTTTCTAAGTCTATCATTTCCCTGTAAAAGTCTGCCTGAGATTGCAGTAACAACTGTGTAAACACAACAGAAAAAGGGGAAAGGGTAAAGACCCTGAAACTATTTTAACAGAGCTCCCAACTGTCCATTAAACACCTGTGTAATATCATGTCATTGAATCCCATTTTGATTTATCTAAGTACCTATTAACAGCTAAGCAGGCCTAAATCAATATTCAAACTAGATCACTAGATGACAGTACCTTGAAAGTATTCAGCAAGTGTGATTTTTTAAGTAGTATTGAACAAAAAGGCACCCATCACTTTAAAACAGATACTCAAATGAAAAGAAAAAAAAAAACACTCCACAGTTAACATGAAATGCAATCTTCAAAAAATGTGGTTCAAGACAACATTCCCACTCTTTTGCTGTGATTGTTGCCCAGAATTGCTTCAACCACATAAAGCTCATGAAAGTCACCAAGCACATACTTCATAATTCATAGCACCAGAAGTATTTATTTCAAGCAATATTATAAAACAGTCAATTGGTTTGAAAAGTCTATTCCAGTAACATTCCCATACATGCAACATTTTAAAATACTACTAACCATGGAAACATCATTATCCCAGGAAATCCAATGTCATCTTGGACTCCAGTTGGATACAATTGGTTGGTGAGGTAGCTCTACAAGCTATTGTAATCTGAGACTAGTAAGACAGCACACAATTCAACAGAGTACTTCTCATTTCCTGAAGCTCAAGGTACCCTTCATTTATATGAATGTCCCCCCCTACACATGAAGTTCCTCATTCACCAGTACTACAGCTTTTTGGATGGGTTTTGTTATTGCTCAAAAAGGCACAGCAGGTTTATTCCAGAAAATTTAGATTTCCTATAGAATTTTGTTCCATTTTAAGTTTAGGAAGCCTAACAATGACCTCTGAAGCTTGGCTTTAAATGTATTTAAATTGATTTCTTCTGGAATTGTGAACAGTGGTTGTATTGATTAGTTCTTACATATGTTCAAATCCAAATGAGAGAACTGAGAACCCAGTGCATCTGAAGAAGCAAATGGTGGTGCTGTTAAGAGCTTTTTTTAACACAGGAATTATTATGTGTCGAAATTTCTCATCACACTGATTTTGAGCTAAGCCTGGGACAGGGATGGCAGTCCATAGATTCATGAAATGTGGATGCCTTGTAAGCTTTTTAATTTTTTCATCAGAAGCATATGTAAACAATAGCTGGATCCTTACTAGATTTACTGATCTTTGCTCTACATGCTGCAACGCACAGATCTTAGTGTACTTGGAGTAACTAAAGAGACTTTACCCTGGAAGTAATGACAAACTGTTTAGGCACATAAATTTACAAGATATCCACTCACCTGTATTCATACAAACACACATCTCATTCTCCTTTCAAAAAACTGGATAAAACCATCATGACCAATACAAGTCATATACTCTTTGTTTTCAAAACATGAATTTACTGTAAGCAAAGTGATTATACCACTTGAATCATGTGGCAAGTCCCTTTTCATAAATATTTACCTGGTCCACATAAATTCCATAGGTAATGGATTTGCATCAGCATTACACTTGAGCTGAACATTCCCTCTTCCAATGAACCAGTTTCCATCATAGCCAGTTACTGAAACTTCTGGGGCATCTGACAAAAAAACCATTTCATCTATCAGCAAACACAATTTTTACATTAAAAGTGAATTGCATGTAAGATCAATAGAACAGAAGGGTATTTTTTTTTTTGAGGGGGATGTGTGCTTTAGTTGTTGGTTGTCTTTTTGTTTTTAATTTAAAGACCATCACCAAAACATACAGAGAACATGATACAGTTCCAACATACAGCATTAATATGCATCAGTGAACAAATTGTTTTAACCAGTGCAACTTTCCCAGTGTGTTTTCAGCAACTACACAGCACCTTGGGGAAGTGACAGGACTTCAGAAAAAAAAGAATCAGTTTCACCTTTTTGGGAAGTGAGGAATGGTAAGTTAAGAGCTACTTCTCACTAAAAAGATACAGCAAAGGATCAGAAACAGCCGTGGGAGAAACCAAGGAAAATTAGGAAATCACCAAAACATTCACAGATGCCAGCTATAAAGATTAAACTATCCATTGGCATCACAATGCAGAATTATGTTATGGCTCTCAAAATCCAGGAGGTGATTTCAGAGAGGCCTCAGCAACATATGCAAAAGCCAAGGAACAGACAAACCAGTATGGTTTGGGATAAGCTCTGGAGCAGAGATGGAGGAGTCATTGCAAAAGCTAATAAATGTCAGGGAAGAGTGAAGAGCACATACTGCTTCTCACTTGCTGCTCTGTACCTTACTATACAATTTTGTCAGAAATTCTGAAACCCGCATTAACACTAATATCAGACAAAAATATTAAGACCAAGTTGCATCCTCCCTTCACTTTCAATAGGAAACAATTATTCACTGTTTGAGACAATGATGGGAACAAATCATCTTTAGTTCTATTTCTGTGTCAATGTGCCTCCAATCTAGAACTTCATTTCAAGATCAATAAAATGAAGCAGTGCTAATCACTATTTATGCCAAAATAAATTATTCCTTACCAAACAGAACAAAACCAAATGAAAAATCAAATTTTAGTCAAGTCAAAACAGCCAAGTTTGCTTTTTCCAGCCACTACATTTGTTCTACTTGAACTGACAGAGTTCTGTGATTTAGGAACTTTAAAGCAACACACAGCCAAGACAGGACACCAAAGAAACAACGTGAAAATAGTTGGTTTTGTTCACATACTCACTGTCTAACAAAAAAAAAAAAGGACCACATGCCTAAAACTTATTTGTCTTAACTGGTTTTAACTAAGCAATATTGTAAGCCACCTTGCTTTGTATTCATGTGTTTTAAAAGCCACACATTTTTTTAGAGAAGCTCAGTACAGGTTTGAATTAGATGAGCAGTCTGAAGCTGCATAACAAATGCTAGGCACGAATGTATTATCTTCTTGTTTCCTTACGCTACTTAGAGTGGACAAAGCTTGGTGAATAATCTGAAAATAACTTATTGACCACCACAAGAACTACTTTCAACTTAACATCTCAAACATGAACCTTCATTAGCATTCTAATATTTCTGAAATTGTAAAACATTATAAATAGCTGATGGATCAGCCCTCATGTTTACCCATGATTCAATATCCAAAGCAGTAGAAATGTAACAGTATTCTAGCTTCATGACTTTATTTTCAATATAGAGACTCTAGGCTTTTACTGCTGCCTGACCTGCCTCTTATCACAGCTTTTCTATACAGTTTTCATTTCCTTTATTTTCCTGAAGCAGAAAGTGCTCATCTCCATCCTGTGAAAGGTATACAGTGATTAAGGGGGTGGTTGCAAGATACCTACCAGGCAGTAATGACCTCACAGAATACTTACACTGGATGTCCAACACGTAACGGTATCGGATCTCCTTTTCAAAGGCAGGGTGCCTCACAACGCACGTTATGTGTCTTCCTCTTGCAAATCGTGTAGGAACAATCACATACTGGCTTACAACTGTCACTGTTTCATTTGGAAACAAAGTAGAAGTGGATTCCATTTCACCAAGGCCTCCTTCCCAGTCAATCTGTGCAGCAGGTTTTCCAGTGGCTGCTGTACAAGTGGCTGCTATTGTCCTATTTGCACCATCTATTAGAGGGTTTGGTCCTTTCGTTAAGCTCACAACAGGTTCAACTAAGGAGGGGGAGAAAAAGTAGGTTTTAACAAGAAAAACTCCACATCTTTGAAACTGTCACTATGTAAAAGTTAAACAAGATCTAATCCACTTGCAAATGCTCCTGTTAATCACACATCGCAGACATAAGACCACACATATCTCAAGAGATGATGGCTCTGCAAGGCTTTGGCCTGCTGACACCATCCCCCTTTGTCCACTCATTCCAGTTCAGCATTGTTCATTCACTACATTGAATGCACTGACAGGGAATTCCAGAGTGGTTAGGTCCAAAACACCAATTGCAGTGCTCCAGTTGCAGTGTCTGACAACAGAGAGCTTAAGGTATTAGGCTGAAATTACACCGCACTTTTTTTCTACAAGCTTAGATTCTGCTGCATTTTCACGAGTTCAAGGATTAATCTGTGCTGTCAGTTTGTGTCACTTGAAAGCTACTTCAGTGCTCTAACACCCAACATTATGAGGTTAAGCTTTTGTTGATCAGTACAATACAAATGACTGCCATGCTGCATCTTTATTATATATACACACACACCACATAGTAAATAAAGGATCTAATTATGTACACAGAAACACACAATTGTATATAAATTTTATCTAAGTTTTCAATATACAAAGAAATTGTTTCTATATATAAATAAAATTTTGCCTATATGTGCACACATTTTTGTGAATACATCCCTATAAAAGTTAAAAAAATGGAACTCAATACTAAGTCTAAGACTAAAGAAATCTGCACATGGAAGGATGTGATTGCCTTGTAAAGCCACTGCTCACATCAAAATTTTAGACACTTGAGGAACAACTTCTTTCTAAAGGGAAGTTGAGTTCCTCGTGTACAAGTCTGCTGAGGGCCATAGACTAAAAAGCTTTCAAGAAAATTCCTTCCTTCTGATTAAGAAATCTGTTTCGGCCCTGTACAAGTGACTGACCAGTTGCAGCCCAAGGCAGAAAAACTACCTGGTGTTTCAGATACAAACCCTGGTTGGGCTGTTTCAGAATGGCCCATTTGTGTCACCAGTTCAGTAGGGGACAGGTTTGCAGGAGTGTACCAGCCTATTCCACAATCCTGGGCTTTTGCTCTAACCTGGCTGCCAGAGCCCTCTGAAGGGAGGTCATTGCTACTCACCATAACGCTTCAGAATCCACCTCAGTGGATCAGCCCTCACTAATCACAAAGCAGAGACAAGTCTTGCCACTTCTGTGCCTTTCAGTATCCAATGAGAAGGAGAAAAGTTAGTTCATGGAACTTCTTTCCAGTAAGTTGAAGTTGACCCCTACACACATCTTGTAATAGAATAGAGCAAAGTTCACCATACCTGGCATGTTCTCCAACTACCTATACCTTCCAAAGATAACTGGGTAACAAATATTTTCAGCTTGAGCCCATTCAGTGCCAGGATCAGTTTTTGACTGTTTTCTGCTCAATCTAATACTGCTCATATCTGAACAAGGTGGTTGATTATTTGCTCAATTACACTAAAGGGAAAGGTAACTATTAAATTGATAACCTCATAAAAATATGTGTTTTCTGTTCTAGTAGAATAGAAATACTTAGAAGAATAGAAATTGCTTAGAAGTACTTGAAGAATATAAATTGTTATGAAACTGAAGATTGTTTGGGCAGATACTGAAAGCAAATTATATTCTACTTTATTTCTCTGAATGCCTACCCTCTGAGATTTGTTAGTAATCATACTGAAAATAAGCCCATAGTAGGTTTTTTTCTGCCAAATTCCACACTCACTCTTCTAGATCTTAAGCATTCTAATAGAGCTTCTTTCAAAATCTGGTTCCCTGCTCTCCAACAGCAGCAACAGCTACAGCTTTCTGCAATTAGCTTGGATATCTGAACTGATGTACATACGAAGCATTGCATCATCTGGGAAAAAAAGCCTTTAAAACCTAATATGGAGAACTTGACATTTGTTATTTGACCCACAATTTGGTTTTCCTAATTTAACATGAACACTACTGCCTTGTTCTCCCCAAATCACTAGTAGTAACTTCTTCAATAGCTCCTGTAGTAACACTAAAATGCAGAAGTAAACACCCAAATGTGTATTTAGAATTTTACATCCATGAAGATTCTAATTTTTGCTGTATTCCTCCCTTCTCAAAATTTCCATAACAGTAAAATCAATTAAATTCGCAGCTATCATTAGCATTTCATGCCAAAACTGCAGACTGCAGTAATTTCAGCCAAAAATAAAGTTTGATATGTTCTATTCCTTGGATTTTTCTTTAAAGAAAAAGTACACAACTGCATAATTTTTCCTCCACCTCTTTGTGAATGGATACAGAAGTAACCAAGAACTCTTAACTAAGTTGCAGAGATCTCCAGACCCAAAGCAGACTACTCAGTATTGTACTTTTGGAAAAAGAACTCTTCAACTAGCCAGAAAGCACGATAGACTAATTAAAAAAGCCTACTTTCTCCCATGACTGTCATTACTAGGAAAAAAACCTGCTTTCTCAAGTGATACCACAGATTTGTCAGTTTGAGTTCATTGTGTAATACTTAGTTTTACACTTGTCAACTAGACACAAAGGTGAACTATTCAAAACTACTCAGCTTCATAAAATATACTTATTCCCAGTCCTATGTGTTTTTGTGCTTTGGTTTTTTATACATCACAAATGTTTAGGCTTCTACTGTCACATCTTCCCATAAAATGTGATTCTTGTGCTACACACCAACTGCAAGATAACTAAATAGCTGCATACTGAAAAATGGAAAGCAACTGCTATTAGGATACTTATTTCTACAGTTTATCATTCAGGACTACTTTGTCCCAGCAACTGAAGCAAAACCAGAAGAACCCAGCTACTTATACTATGGCCTTTCTAGATGTTTCATGAGAAGTATCTGGTGAATGAACCTGTAATTACAAGGGGCCATTGGCATCTCATCTCTCACAGTGCCAGTTTTACTATTTTCAATTTGGACAAGAGATTACCCAAAGTATGGGCTTTGGAAGTTTTTTTGTGGTAACTTTTTTTTTTTTTTTGCAAAGTGTAGTTTCCAGCCCTCTTATCCCAAGACCATTCAGTGTGCCCCATGAATCACTCTGAAGCGTGTGATTTTCACTGACTTTCACTGCTCACAGTGGCGGTGGAGGACACAGGAGGCAGCTGGGAGAGCATTAGAGAAGCTGCCACACCCACTCAGAAACATTATGCTCTACTCAGGTCAAATGAAAAAGATGGTGAGGACAATGCTTTGTCTGGCAAAGGAAGCCACCAATCCCCTAAGATCCAAAAGCAGGACCTACTTTCACAGTGTAAGAGTTCCATGCAAAGCAACATTGTGGCTTGAGTTATATTTGAATATTAAAGGTATGACAGCTGAAGCATGGAAGCCAGATGTGCAGTTGGTCAAAAGGTCTCAACTCCTTTGCCAATCTGTGCTTGCCCTTTTACTGGCTCATGACCACCACCTAATTTAATCCTGCTTATTCTACCTTCACCTTACGTTCAACATGGACAAATCAGAAACCTCTCACTACTTTAGTCCTTACACTTCTTTATAAAAAAATATAATACAGCACCCAGACAAGAGCTGTAAATCCTACTGCATTAAGTTTTGAGGCCAAAAAGCTGCTTTCTTGGTTTCATGTACTTCATAAGCCTTTTTCAATTGCTTCTGTTAGTTTTAAAACTATTCTTCTGCATACATTGGGCACAAGAGGTCTGAATGAAATTGGCATGATTACAACACAAACAAGATTATTTTTCCCTGCCATTAAGTTCACTAATTCTTTGGCAACAGCATGACACTGGGAATTGCCATCCCTTTCATCACAACTGACAATTACTTGGTTAACTTCTTCCCAACACAGTATTTCAAGTTTTATTTTCTCTTGCCTCAAAACCAGCAGCTTTATCTTTCTGTGTACCTTATCCTGTTTGCTAATTAATGCTTAATTACTAACTTATTAAGGTTGGTTTTTTGTTTGAGTAGTTTTGGGGGGGGGGAGGGGGTTTGCTTGTTTATTGTAAGACCAGTCAGTTCACTAATTTGTCATCTACTTGATACTTTTTCTTGGCCCAGAGTATTCTGCAGTACTTAAGAAGAACACGTACATCTCATCAACCAGCACTGCTCAAACACCATTACTTCACCAGAATTGTCTGGGAGGATCTAGCTCTGACACACATCATCTTTTAATTCCTAATTGGAAGAATCTCTGCATTAGAGTGTCTGGGATGTAATTCATGGTGACAGACCTACACCTTTGACACTCATCTGTACAACTCATTCTTCACTTGTAGCATTGGTAAGAGCTAGGCTGCAGAAGAAGAAGACATACTTGATCAATACTCATGATGAGAAACTCAACTTAGCAAGATACAGTCAAACTAAACCAAGTATTTAAAACAGTCATGGACAGCACTCAAGGTAGTAACATAAAAATTATGTCAGCTCTGCAAGCTACCCTGTGACAAGCCATCTCTTCTGCCTTGAGACACCAGTTTGCCTCATTTGGTTGGCATCTTGGGAAACCAACAGCTTGACACAAATTATTTGCCATTTTTTGCACAAGTTTAACAAGCTAAGTTTGACAAACCCAAGTTTTAGAAAAGTTCAATATATCTGTTTGACCTTAAAAGTATTTTCATATTTTCTTTGTCTTTACCTCTTTTTTTACAGTGCATTTCCTTAAGACAACATGAAGAATTAAACAAAACAAACTGGGAGTTGGCAAAGTCACCAAACACTGCAAGTCTGTTAAACTTGGGGTGCATAAAAGGTTCTAAATATGGTCTTAAGTGATCAGTGCACTGTGGCAAAATACAGGGCATTTTATCTTGTAGGGTTTTTTCCTTCCATTTGTCTTCAGTATCTCCACCTTACAGTGTACAAGCATCTACTACATGACTAAGTATGTCCACTACACGTGGGAAGGAAACTAATCCTTTGCTAAATAAGAACAGACAGGGACAGGGGAAAAAAGGCCATGCTGCTTCAACTGGAAATAGCCTCAGCTTTAGGACAGGAACTTCTTTCCTTACCTAAGGGAGAGTTTTTCAGACCAGTGGGAGAATGCAGTCAGATTGAAGATGATTTTAAGTGACATCAAGATTTAAATTTTGATTAGAGATTTTACATGCCTTAAGATTCTGATGAGCTTGGAATTGCTGAGTTCAGGCCAGCAAAGTTCACAAGTTATGAATTTACACACATATTCTAAAAATCATTACCTCCCCAGTATTTTGACTCTTTAAGCCTACATGTCAGTGTAGCAAAAAGTTTCTAGAAGGACAGAAAATACACTGCTAAGGCCAAAGAACTTAAATCCAGAGGGTTGGCTACCTAGGAGTACATGCAAGTGAAGCTGCTGCTAATTAGAATGGAAAGGCATCTTTGCAAATAACAGCTGGGTTTTGCCATTTAGAGGTTGATACCAAGCTCTGAGAGACCTACAGCAATTGGCAACCACTTACATCCATAATGAAAAAAGCTATGATCAGAACCATTGTATGCCTGACCAACACTTCTTTGCCTATTTCAACTGCAATTTTTCATAACGTATATGAAAATAATGAAATAACTTGTGGTCTTCCCACACTTTCAAATGTAGAATAATAAGCACGTGGGACATAGATGTGCTTTCCAAGTTCTTCCAGAAACCTGAAATTACAAACGCAAAATGGACACAACTACTAATGTGACTTGAAAAAAGGAATCATCTTAGAATGAGGAACTGACTAGAAGAGATGAGGCAAGGCAGTAAGAACTTCCCACTGCTTATTGGTAAAGCACAGTAGCTGAAACCTGAAGTCAAAAGACTGCTACAATAACCACAGGCACAGGTACTTGCAGTACAGATGGAAGTCAGACGACAGAGAGAGCCGTAAGACCACGTGCTTGGTGCACCACACAGAATTTCGGTCAAGTTACTGGTTTCAAATTGGATTAAGCCATTCGCTTTGATGCATTTATTTTGCCCCCCCTTGTGGTGAAAACCAGTTTACATCCTGTGCTACAGCCATCTGATTAATCCCATTGAGTATTCTACTACTATGAAAAGCAGGTATCAAAGACAAAGAGATGATCCTAAAAAGCACATCTGCTTACAGAAATAGTCACTGATGACCACCTCAGCTGCAGAAAACATCCTTTGACTCCTGGCAGTAGATACAGAAGTACCTCATACCAGCACAAGAGGAATACCACTGTAGGGAGAGGGCAAGTCAATAACAGGCTTCCAAGTTTCAAGAATCATTTTACCTTACACTGCAGTACCTTGCACTTCAGCACTAATTCTTTATGACAGCAATACTCAACCCTCAACAAGAGGGACAAAATTAGTGTAAACAAATGCCCAAGTTTATAAAAGCTTCACATTATGACTATCCACAAGTAGTCAAGAGGTAAATTGACTCTTCCTTCCCACAACTCCCAGCAGTCATCTAGACAGTTTTGCTTCACATTTACACTGTGCAAGGAACAGTTGACATCACCAGCCCCAAGCAGCTATACTAAATTACCATGTTAGCAACACATTTATAAAATCATAGAATTGAGTTGGAAGGGACTTTTTGAAGGACATGCAGTAAAATCCCCTTGCAACAAGCAGGGACATCTTCAACTGCATCAGGCTGCTCAGAGCCCTGTCTGAATGTTTCCGGGCATGAGGCATCTCCCACCTCACTGGGAACACTCTAACCTCATCACAGAGGACAGATTATTTCACTGAGACAACTGGTCATCAGCAGGGTTTAGAAATATCTGCTTTTTCTGAAGACCAGTGACGACTCAGTACTAACTGAGGGAATTTATGAGGGAATTCAGCCAAGAAGGTAGCTAAAGCCACATTCAGCAGCTTCTCAGCACATACACACAAGTCCCAGCTATCAGCATTGTCTGTCAAAGTTCTAAAGCACTGTGCTAATATAAACTAAATGTTTGTATTAGCACAATGCCTAAATAGGAACTGGTTATTTATTTTTAATAACTAGACAGTCAAATAACAAGTTCTAAACAAGCAAGACCCAAAAGAAATCTCCTCTATGACATTAGCAAAAATAACATACCTGTAATGAAAGACCAGCAAACACATATTTTGCATTTTCTTTGGTTAAATGTTAAAATACAACTTATTAGTAAATTTGCAGAATTTTCCTCCTTTCAAAAAGAAGCTGACTTACCTAGTACTGTTACAGTTGTTGATGACTGTGTATTTCCAAGTGGGAATGTAACTGCCTTGCAAATATATTCTCCTGCATCAGAAAAGCTTACATTTTTTAAGATGATTGTTGCATCAGTAAGTGAGTAGTTTTTAAATGCCACTCTTCCTTGGTATTCTCCTTGAACAGATATTCCATATTCAGGGTGATGAACAGCAATAGTCTGTGAACTTTTACCATATATCTTCTCCCAAGAAACTTGTGTTATTGTTTCATTTACATCAATTATGCATTTCAGTGCAACCTTCTTCCCCCAAACTGCTGTCACATGTGGATCAACAACTGGTCCAGCTAAGGCACCTAAAAACAAAGCAATTGTTAGTTGCTACACAGGAAAGTTATGTCACTTGGTTTTCACAGTAAGCCTTCTTCAATAATTAGCTTACCTTTTTGGAAGATAATTCCTACTTTTTTCTGAATAACTGATTCACAACAGAGTGGAAATACTACAGAAACGTATTTCAAGCAAAAACATTAAAGCTAGGCACAGATCAACCTGTTTTTCAGAGAATACTCCCACAAATACACAACTTGACATAAAAATAACCTGACAAACGTGTAACTGGTGTAACAGTCTTTTGGGAATTTAACTAGATATCAACATTTTGTGAATTCAGATTTACCAAAAAACCAGTAACAAGATATGGTACTTTTTAGCAGTCTGATTACTGATACAGAGCATCAAGTAAAAAATTAAGTTAAACTACTATACTTATGTGTTTCTCCTTAAATAATCTTCATTAAGTCATATCTTTTGTAAGTAGAAAGAAGCGAAACTTCTAGCACTTACCATACCAGTAAATACTTAAAAAAGCAAAGCAACAATTAAAAAAAAATCAAACAAAAAAGCCCCAATCAAAATCCCACAAACCACTCCACGTTTACAGTGACAGTCACTCAAAGAACTCAACTTGAACTTTCCCTCCCTATTTCCTCATGAAGACAGTTATTATACACATGTAATCTTTCTGCTACGCTGTAGTGGGGTGTCTTCACACAACATCTTCTCTCCCACAGTAAATATGCAAGAGTAGGCATAGTCAAGTGCTTCCTTAGGATTCAATGTATTTCTGTTTGATACCTAAAAGCCTTCCACAGCAGCAGCTACATTCTGAGCTCAGCGTTTTACACCACCCTCCTTTCAAAAAAGGAAATCCAGTAGGACAAAGCAGTTCAATATACCACAGGTTCACAATTTCTTTTGCTAAAGAGATGCTCCAGCAACTTCACTCATTAGTTCTCTCAGAGTAAACTAACCTGATGAAAAAGAACCAAAGTCTTAGTCCACAATGTATTTCTTTTTCCTGTGCTCACATTTTAACAGAGCTATTTCAAATGCTCTGATTCTCTCTTCAGATACCAAATCAGTACTCAAGCTGCTACTGAGGAAGTTCACCCATGAAACAAAAGTCAAGTATAAATTTTAGCAGCCCCATTCTCATAAGCATGAAGAAGTCGCTCAACTTGAGACATGAGCTGCCTTTTCACTCACCAAGTTCACACAAAAGGCAAGCCATGTGTTCAGGAAAAGAGTCTCTATATGCCTTTCTGTACGAGTCCATTGTTAAAAGCTTTCCTCTTCCCATCAATTGATTTTTCATTGTTCAAACCATTTCTGAGTCAATGAAATCACCCAAAAAAGTGATTTAGCTATGGATTTCTTCAGTATAAAATTACTGACTAACATCAACAGCATGAACGTCTTAAGTTACACAAATAAATCAAACTAAGCCAGAGCTTTAGACCAATACTGTTGATACATCAGTCGCTAAGTGGGGCTGGTGAGGGGATGAAAAATAGCAAGAAAAGTAAAAAAGAAACCCAATATGTGTAATATAGAGAACATCTGCCATGACAAGTAGTGCAAGAACATTCTGTCTGTTCTCTGAATCTTAACCTGTATTAAACTTTAATGTAATGATTAGCTGCATATAACCCCAAACAACTTAGTATAGAAAAGACCCACAAGTGGACTTACAAAAACTGCTCAGACTCCTGGGGAAGGTAACAAACTGAACTGGAAAACCATCCCAGTTAATTGAACACACGAGCACTTTTGTTTCCTTTTACTTTTTCTTTTTTTTTTTTTACAACTCTGTTCCCAGTAATTGGAGACTTTAGCTACATAAAGATGACCATAGTACATTAAAAAAGTCAATACTCAACAATTTTCCCACCAAGGAATACTTCTAACAACTCATTTGTGCCATGAGAACATTGCGTTCTCACATGAATTACATGAATATTTTCAGAAGTCAAACTTTTTCATTGCTGCTATTTTCAAGATTTATAGAACGAACTGAGCAGGACCCATATATATCTACAGACATAAACACACTTGCAGCTATAGAATGTTGATCAGTTAGATCTTCTTCCTCACCTTCTCCAGCAAGGGAGGTAGAGCTAACAGATCACTCACTACTCCAAATTTTACATTTTTACATTTATCTCATCTTCTGACACGTGTTCAGACTCCAAAGGCAAAAAAAAAAAAAACCAAACCCACAACTTACCAATGTGAATCATTTAATTTGAACTTACATATAGCTCATACCACAGTATATAGACTCCAAAGTGTTTAAAGCTCTAGAAACAGTTTAAATCTGAAGTGCCAATGCCACATACTTAATTTGAAACAGAATCTCTTGTAATCTCCATTCAGTTATTATTTAACTAGGTTTAGTTGCAGACCAATGAAGCTCATAGTTCAAACCAGCAAGCTAATTGCCATGCAGATATTCAGGGCTCTCCAAGACTCAGGACTCTAAGGCAAGTATTTCCTTTGACATAAGGACTTCCCACTGAGACTCATATTTTGCTCACAGACTGTAGTGGAATAAAGAGCTGCATATCTCCTCCAAAATAACACATTTAGAGGCTTACAGTGCACAAGGTTCTAAAGAACAAGACACTTCAAGACCACACTATTCTGGTCCTTAACTGATCCAAAGTACCGGCACGTAGGACGTGCATTTATTATTTTAACAAGGCCTCACCCTCCTCCTCTTGAAATTTAATACTGAAATTGAATGAAATCTGACCTTCTCTGCTTCATGTTCACGATATTGAAGTCTGTCATTCTCAATAAACCTTATGAATACACTTTGTATTCACTTAGTAATCACAATGCTTTGTAACTTCTCAAGGTAAACACAGCATCATGAGGTTTTCTTGCTTATTTCTTTACATTTGTCCAAATTTTTACAGATCTGCCTTTCCTTTCCTTTTTGCTCCCTTGGAAGACCTAAGATTGTCCTGTACTGGTTCACATGCAGCCTGATGAGATTGCCGTCTCAACCACCTTTACATGATTCAGTTTTAGCTAAGTCCCTCTACACTAACTCATTTTTGATCATGGTGATCCAATGCCATGCTGGCAATGAAGTCAGGAATCTTATCTGAAACAGCAAGGCACTGACTCTACTCACATAATTTGACAAAAATTTTGAAGAGTAAACAAAACAAAAAAATCCTTAAGGCTCACTTCTAGCATTAAAAGTCACAGAACTAGGTGCTATCAAATACTGACCATAACAAACTGTTCAATATCAATTCCTAATTAAGCTTCTACCACTAACTGAAAAAAAGACAGAGGAATTACATGACAACCTTCTTAAAACAACAATGTATTCATGCTATGAAATGACAGTATACTTTCCACATGTACAGGCTTGTTATTTGTTGCAATAAACAGCAGATTTAGATTTTCTCTATGAAGGAGCCATGCACAAGTCTAATTATAAAGGAAATGCATTTTGCTGCCCACTTAACAGCACACTTCTGGCAAGACAGGGTGATCACACTGACACTTTGCAGCCACTGATTTCCCACAACCTGCCAACTATTTCCACACGGCAACAAGGCCAAACTACAGAAGAGCATAAAACTGAATTTCTTCCCCCTCCATCAGCAAGCTATTCAGCTCACGGGTAAATATGGCCTTAGCACACACTTGTAGCAGGGAACTCAGAAGAGTTCCAATCAAGAATGGCACAGAACAAGAACATCCCATTTTGGTGACAGTAAGTTGCTGTGTCAGCAGAACTTCCCATGAAACACTCTTAAGGTCAGGCTAAGCATTATTGTGAGGTCAGTTTAATTTCAGCTGACATCAGAAAGCTTCGGCTTATTCTTTCAGTCGTCCTCCTCCTGTGTCAGCCCTCATCAGGCACCGAAGAGACTCCAACCTACAAAAACACACTTCTTCTCTTCCTGATTTAACCTTCTGAATAGCTCAGTCAATCACAAGTGGCAATGCAACAGAGGCAATGAGCACAGCCCCACAAATCTAGTGGCATTTTCAGATTTGTTTAGCTGGAAAAGCAAATCGCTTTAAGACACTGCAGAAAGCAAGCTGAAACCTCAACTTGAGGCTTTATAAAAATATATGCTTAAATGACCGGGAAGAAGTCAGTGTGCCTTTTGAGCACCAGGGCATGATCAAATTACTGTGTCAAAAAAAGATCAGAACCAAGGAATGGAAGAGATTCAAGATTAAGTAGTACAAAATGCCTCAACGCTAGCTTCCAATTAGAAGTGCTAAGCAAGTACTTGGGAAGAAACTGTACTTACATCAAAGAGACAGTATTATAACCTAGTGCTACTCTCAGCTAAGGATCTGCTTTGTCACAGCCCTTGTTTGGAGTGCTAGTTTGTCAATCATTTTTTTGGGGGGCAAGTGAGCTGGGATCAGGCACAGCACGAGATTAGCTTTTATAAGCATTGCATTTACAGGAGTCAGCTCAAGTTCCCTTTTTTGTACAGTATTTGCCTCATTTTTTTTAAAGAAGAAAACCAGGGATGTATTACTTCCATCTCAGGGAACAAATCTTAAAACCTTGTTCAGTGTTTAGCACACAATATGCAGGCAAACAAAAGCCTACCAAAATGTAAAAAGTTTTGGTGAAATGAGGCATAGCAATTCAACAGTCTGAAGCCAAGACTAATGAAATTCTCAGGCTCTCTCAGGCTGCTCTTTCATTTTACTGAAGTTCAAGGGATTCTATCTTTTGAATCAGAGGTCAACTTTACCAAATACCAACAGGAAACTAAGAACATTATGATGTAACTTATGCAAATCCACCACTTGAAAATGGTTCTATTAACTTCTGAATGTTAACTTTTTACACCTGCAAATGTCCCAAAAACGAGGTTCAGGTCTTAACTTGGTTTATCACATGGTCAGCTCTCCTGTAGGTGACTATAGCCTGACTTCTTACAAAAACCATAGTAAGGGGAACATCATTTATAGTTCAAAACTATAAAATAAAGTTGCACAAAGTTGTGTCTTTCTCAAGCAACCTAAAAATCAAAGAGACTGGCAACAAGAACTGCTTGAGCACGGGTATGCATGAAGAGGTCAGACTCTTAACTTCAGTGCTATCTCCAAAGTTAACTGTTGCTGAAGGGTTTTCCTAACATCAAGCCCAAGACAGACGGATTCTCAGTTAAGTGCTATCACAGGATGTTCTGCAGAATTCTGAAATACTCTGAAGCTCCATCTGGCTGCTCCTAAGCGCGCAGCTGACAAGATATCACACCACTGAGCCTGGAACCTCGCATTACTCTGCTCCTTCATTCCCCACAGCTGATGACAGAGACTGTCAATTATCTCCCTCCAGTTGCTGAATCCACGTGTATCTACATGGAGAGAGCAAGGAACAGTAATAATTGTTGGGAAGGTTACAGCTTCCATTCGCAAGAGAGCATCCAGAGCTCAGAGAGGGGACCCACACTGCCTGTTAAAAGGCCAGGTAATGCAATAGTGGACAAAGAACTGTCATCCTATCAAAAGGGACTCAAAGATGACAAAGTATGCAAACCTCTTCAGCTCCACAATAAACAATTATCAACAGGACTGACATTTGCAACATAGCAAGCAAAGAAACAGATCTCAAAGAGATACTTTACTCCAATGCAACACAAAGTCAAAGAAAAAGTAGTTACAACTCAGTTTAACATTAGCTTGAGCTCAACTCACAGTTATGAGTTGGAGCTTCAAAAAAGCTCTGCCCTTGAAGTCAGACATGGCTGTTACTCATCACTCTTATTTCAGAATGCTATTTTCTCATGTGAACTGGTGCTTCTGTTCTAGTTTAAGTCCACATAAGACAGCACCTGTGCCCTTGCATACTCTGCTTCCCACCATACTGCACAGACCTCTAGTATCAAGCAGCAGTACAATCTAAGATACTAGAGGAAATCAAAAAGGAATATTAGGCTTGTGATTCAAATGGAGTTGGGAAGGACACTCTTAGAAAGCTGATTTTACAAGGCTGAAACTTGAAATCAAACTACTCACCAAGAAAGTTTACAAAGTCCCATGAACTTCAGAACTTTGTCTGGAATTTCGAATTAAGCCATATTAACATCAATGCCCATTTTACATGTTCTTACATTACAATCTTCTATATATATGAACACATAGCAAATTAAGACACATGTTTATCCTGATATTAAGCTTTCAGATGTTTACAAAACATGTTGAACTAATAAGTAAGGCAGCTGGAAGTTCTTCTGTAATGAATATTTCCAATTCTGTTTAACCAAATCTTCCAATTCCACCTCCTTTAAAAGGAAATAAGCAAGACAATGAGGTACTCTTTTTTCCAACAAATGGTCCAGGCTCAAAAGCAGGACTGGAGGAAAACAACTCATTCTAAGTCCCACTCCCTCAAAAAACTAGTAGTAAGAGTAAACAAGTAGTTCAAAAGTTATCCATAAACACACCTCTAACTCCCTAACCACCACAAAATGCTTCACACTCCCATTTAAATAAACTCAAATCCTTAAGTATCAGAGCAATAGGCACAAATCCTAGCAGAAGAGATTGAAACAAGCAGTCCTTAATGTAACTCAAACCTCTGACTGGAAAGTTTGTTAAAGAATTCCAGATGATATTACAAATCTTTTGAAACACAAAACATGAGTCAATAGTTCTGACAAACTCATCTGGTGGGAAAAGTTGAAGTCCTCCTATGTGGCATCCAGTGTAAACACAATCAAAACATTTAACAGCTAACTGGAGGTCAAAAGGAAAGACGTACATCTGAGTCTTGGTGGGGCTGCTGACCAATGCATTATGTACAGAGAAACAAGTGAAGTTACACATAACAAACCTTCCCAGTCAGGCAGGAAAAAACCTTGTAGCTGCAGTGGGTCCAAATGAGACTAGCAGCCAGCAGGAACAGGTCTAAGTAACACACACAGAATGTTAAATACCTGGTTAGAGAGCAAAGAGTGTTCTGAAAGCCACAGCAAGCGTATGGTGATTACATTGCAAGAATTGAAAGTGACATTATAGAACATGCTAATATAGAAGTATACTCTGCTCCAGCCAGCATCAGTGAGGCTCCATCTGGAGTTGTTCAGCTTGAACAGCACACATCATATATTGACCATCTAGAGAGTCTGAAAGCAAAATGTCCTCAAAGGCCTAGAAAACATGACCTACAAGAAAGGACTGGAAGAATTGATTATTATTCTCATAAAAGGTAACCCAATAAAGGTCCTAAAGTACTTACACTGCAACAAGAGAATGCCTGCAATACTGAGAATGCCTGTGAAGATTAGGAAGGAGATAGACTAGTAAAGCAGCAAAAGTAGTAAAAAAACCAAAACCAGAACCACAAAAAACAAGTAACCAAGCCCATTTAAATAACGAAAACCTCTGATGCTACAGAGCATAAGTTTCTCTGGTGAACACCCTGGCCAAAACAAGA
Source organism: Orthonyx spaldingii (assembly GCA_013397795.1). NCBI lineage: Eukaryota > Metazoa > Chordata > Aves > Passeriformes > Orthonychidae > Orthonyx > Orthonyx spaldingii. Next base: position 15,769 of record VZTJ01002057.1, on the reverse strand, counting down.
AACCTCCACAACCTTTAGAAAGGTTCAGTATTTAATAACTAAAATAAACAAACTCCCAAACTAACCTAAGATGATCCTGCACATGATCAAGGATTTTATTGGCTTCATTACTGTAAGATGAACAGACAATTTTAGTAAATGTCTATTAATAATAATCCAGTTTTCCTTCAAATTCTTGTTAGCCAATATGACACACATGCTGAATGACTTAGTGACATGTTCTCATTTCAGGAACTCCCTTGCAACATTCCATTCCATACACTTATATCACTTGCCCTAGCATGACCATTGAGGTCACCCAGACCTCGCTACTGTGAGAAGATTTCAAAATGCACTGCTTTTACAAGTCTCATTCCTAGTCCTCTTCCTAGCAACCTGTTGTTTCTTCACCTGTGTTTACTCCACTTGCTTTGCAAATCAAGAAACCAACCCAGTTATGCATGAAGGAAATCATGAAAGCACGAAATAGAAATTAAATCTGAAGATATGTAGGATGGCAAATTAATTTAATTTTTAATGCTCAGTTAGTAGAGCTTAAAATACATCATGAAACAGAGCACCAGTACTTTAAGCTAACACAAAAACAGAACACTTTCAGACCCTTTTTTCATCCTAAGGTCAGCTACCTTTGGGTTTAACTTCAATATTGCAACTTGTTCAAATAAATAGCTACTTTCTGATCAGATGTATTTCTCATTTCCTTCTATTTGTATCCTTTAGTTACTTTGTTCAATAAAGTTTCTGCTCTTCAGAAGGACAGACAGCTCACAGCAGGGGACCAGCCTCCTTTATGACTTCTGTATTCTGATCCACAAGCAAATATTTATCTTTTGTCATGTGTTTTGTAAAAAGTTTTAACTCTTCAAAGTTAAATATATAACTCCCCATGAAATCTGTTAGCCTCAGTTTGTCCTCAGCTGAATTACTGTGGCATCCTCCAATCACTCCTTACAAACAAGTCTTATTCTCAGCAACAAGTAAGATTTGGGAGAAATGACAGCCTTCAACCTTGAGAAAAGTAACTCATTCTGAGCACATTCAATAATAAGTTGAGTTATAACCTTATGCTTAGATATAACTTTAACGTTGCTTGCTTAAAAGTTATTTTAAAAGCTCAATTTCTTCATTTATTTGAAGGGCTGCGAGTTCAAGGTGATGACAAAAATTCCATTCAGGAAATACACAGGAACACCTAATCAGGTAGTTTTACTCAGCCAGTGCTTCAGCTTTTCTGACTTCTATATATCAACTGCCTTTCATGCTACAGACAACATCACACATTACACAAAAATTTGACACTTTCTGGACATCAGTTTATTCTTAAAAAGTTTCAATTCTAGGATACTCTTCAGGGCTAAGAAACTTCAAAGCTGGCATTACTACACTTCCAGTTCAGAGAGGATGCCAATACAACATGGTGAGAGAGGACATGCTTCCCAACAGTGCACTGCCTACTTCAGACCTTGCACGGGCAGCTGCCTTCAAACCAGGCCTCTGGCAAAGTTTACAGAACTGACCATCGCATACCCAAGGCCTTCTTTGCAATCATACAAATATTATATATTTATAATTCATACACATGAAGTTCAATACTCTCCTCCACAAAGGATGCCTCATGGGCATCCCTGAACACCCATCTACACTTCAGCTTGCTTAACTGTTCAATCACTCAGTTTCTTAAGGTACTTCAGAACTCCCTAACTCATCTTTATTCCAACTTGCTATCAGCAACTGGTAGTTATGTATAATTAGGGCACCTCATACTCCAGGAAATGCAATAGACAAGATCCTACTATCTTCCAGCACCACCTACAACCATAGCTTCCACCACATGAATTCTTCCACAAAAACTTCCCAGACCATGGTGACTGCTAAATGGTCTGGTCAGACCACTTCCTTCCAGACTCCAGACCACTCCACTCCTTATTTGAAAAAGCTATCTAATGCTATTGAATGCTATCACAATATCCACCTTTTTTTTTTTTTTTTAATTGGGGCTGAGGGATTGGGCACTAAATATCACAGAAGTCTGAGGAGTTACCCCCCATCACTTCTGTTTCATTTCAAAATGTGGAAGCTACCAATGACATAGCAGCATATTCTATTCCACCTAGCCACAAACTTGCAAAAACGTGGGTTGGTGTTCCTGATGCCAACCCAGTCCAAAAAAAAAAAACTTTCCTCCCAAGTTAAATGGTTGTTGTTTCAATGCTACCATATAATAAACTTGCCATTTCACAGACTAACAGAAATAAAACAAGGCAACTCAAACAGAACCCAAAAATACAATTACAAAGTGTTCAGTACAGGATTGTTGTCACTGTTCTTTGTTCTCTTTCATTATAAAGCAGCAAGTCACTTTTCTGCTACATGGCAGTATTTACATAAGCTGCCATCCCAGCCATGAGGGTAACTATAATGTGCATCTTGCTAGATTACCCAAAAAGCTCATGTCTATCCCAGAATTGAAATTATGAGCATTATTAAGATATTCATGACTTAATCACTCTGACTTCATTTGTCAGACTGAAGCATCTAGACTCAAGTCCCAGGAATTCATGAGTACCAGCCTGTAGAAGGGAGGGAAAAAACCAACCAACCAAACTTCCACAGAAATTCTGTGATGTCTCTAAAGTGTTCAACAGGTCATGTCAAACACAGATGTAAGCTATAGTGATCATTTCCAACCTGGTCACCTACCAATTACCACACACACAAGTGAACTCATAGGCACAGGTTTCTTCATAATGCCTTTATCATTGGCAAAGGCAAGCAAGCTCTAATATTGATGTACAGGATAATGACTTACTGAGGGTAAGAGGCAAGGGACCTCAAGAGGCCACTTAGTCCTGTGCAAAGTAGGTCCAGTTATATGAGACCGCTTGGAGATTTGTCCAGTCAAGTTTGGAATATCACCATAGAACACTGATTCCTTGAATATTTTGGGCACCTGCTCCCTCACAGAGAAATTTTACTTTGTTATGTTGGCTGAGGATTTCCCCCACTCCAGCTTGTTCCTATTCCCTTGTGTGGGGCACCTCTGAAGCAAGCGTTGATCTATGTTCTTGATACGTTCTCACCACACAGCAAATCAGGGTTCCTTTCCCTCAGCTCTCCCTTCTCCAGGCTGAGCAGGCCCAGCCCTTGCAGCCTCTCCTTGCACACCCTGTGCTCCAGTCCACAGTGACCCACTGCTGGGCTTGCTCTGGTGGCTCAGCAGCCCCCAGTGCCATGAGCCCCAAACTGCACACAGTGCTCCAGTGACAGAGAGAGGTAAAGGATCCCTTCCCTCAATCTTCTGTCATGCTTAGCAGAGCCCAGGGTGAGGTCACCTTTCCGTGTTGTGAGGACAAACTGCTGATGCTGCTCCATTTGTTGTTCACCAGGGCCCTACACCTGTGCCTGCCAAGCTGCCTTCCAGCCCCTTGGACCACAGCTGTTGAACGGAGTGACTTCAGTCCAGATGAGGGATTTAAAAATCACAGAATTATTTAGGCTGCAAAAGACCTTTAAGATCACTGAGTCTAACCATTTAACTAGGACTGCCAAGTCCATCACTAAGTCCCTAAGTGCCACATCTCCACATGCTGAGTGATGGGACTCTGTGTGATCTGCTCCATAACCTTCCCTGGCACTGAGGTCAGTCCAGCAGTGCCCTGGATCCTCCTTCCAGCCCTTCCTGTGGCTGGACAGCACATTTGGTAACTTCCAGTTACCAGGACTGCTGGTAAATGATTCAAAGTGGCTTAGTGAGCACTTCTGACAGCTTTCTCAGTAGTCTTGGGTGGATGCCATCTGGCCCCATAGATCTGTGTGTGTTTAAGTGGCACAGCAGGTCACTGACCATTTATCCTTGGATTATGGGGGCTTCATGCTGCTCCCCATCCCCGTCTTCCAAGCTCAGAGGTCTGGGTACTCAGAGAACAACTAGTCTTAACATTAAATACTGAAGCAAAGAATTCATTATGTACCTCACCCTTTGTCACTGTCTCAACCCATGTTCAATAAAGGATACATATTTTCCTTAGCCCTCCTTCTGTTGCTCATGTATTCGTAAAAACAATATTTTACTTTTTTTTTTTTTTACAGCAGTAGCCAGATTAAGTTCCAGTTGGGCCTTGGCTCTTCTAATTTTCTACTGCAAACAACATCCTTATAGTCCTCCTGAGTGGCCTGCTCCTTCTTCCAAAGCTCATGAACTCTCCTTTTCCTGAATTCCAGCTCTCTGTTTAGCCACGCCAGCCTAGCGCCAAGCATTCTAGACACTCTTATATACCTCTTCCTCATCTTGCTAGCCTGCCTTTCCTGAAAGGTACAAATCCAGCTAATTGCATGACTCCAGTCATGCAAGCTATTCCACAACATTGCTAGAATCCCAATGAGATCCTAAGTCTGCAGTTGTGCTCATTTGTGCTGCCTTCACAATGGAAGGGGATAAAAATAACTTCCATCATATCCCCCTTGGACACTCGTTGATTGCTCTTTGCATCTTTGCTTCTCTTCAGATTAGAGAAAAATCAGAATCCATCTCAACATGCACAGTTTAAAACCGCCCTCACAAGTTAGCAATGCTTTTGGAAACCACCCTCCACCTTCAGACATACCCTGCCTCTGGTTCAGTAGTCCTTGTTCCTCAGGGAAAGTTCAGTGATTAGAGAAGTCAAATTAATTAATACCTGATTTTTCATGCATTTCACAGTATTTACACTAGGCAGCACAGGAAAGCTGCAATGGTCAGCCAGAGTCTACGTATTAATTACAAGACTGCACAGCACACATGCTGAAATGATGGTCAACCCAGCTGGCTAGGAGAAACAATGAAGAGATAAATCAAGAATTAGCATATTTCTGTGCCTGTATTTACAGACCTGTGCAGTGCTAAATCAGTACTTAATTATTTTGTTACTCAGTAACTGAATTTTCCATAACTATATACTTTCTGTTCTTCCCATACTACACTGCACTTCTCCGACTCCACCTCTCCATTCATTGTCAAGGCAAACGTAAACTGACACAGAGAACCAACTAAGTGTCAATTTCTGAATTTCACAATTACTGTTTATGTTCAGACATAAGGTCTAATAAAAATGTCATCACATTTAAGCTTCATGTCCTAGACAAAAGGTAGGGGTGGAAAGAAGGATTTCTGAACTGTTCAAGCAGTAACAGCCAATGAAGTCAAAGTCAAGAGTGCACAGGTTGCTTTCCTTTTTCTTAGTTCATTCAGTATAAACACAACGCAGTTTAACAAATCAACAAAAAACCCCAAATAACTCTGACATATATCACCAGAAATGCTGGCTGGTTTTGACAAGCCAAAACTATCAACATTTAAAGGTTGAAAAATCAAGGTCTATGAAATTCCTAAGCTAAGCAAGACAGAAGTTTTAAGCACAAACCTCCTGACTTGGGATAACTTAAAACAAACTAAAAAAAAAATCCCCACAAAACAAACTATCTAGGGCATTTCAGCCATTTTGGAGAGAACAAGGCAAATGAAAAAATATGGTTGTATTAACATCTTAGCCTTTAATAGAATATTAATTTTACATAGGAACAATAACAAAAAATTCAAGTCCCGCAGAACTGAACAACACTTCAACTTTAAATAGAGAAAGGGACATGGCAGAATCAGAAAGACTGCCCACTGCATTTAGTGGTATGAATGTACATGGTCCACACAGCTACCAAAAGCTACCAAAAACTTCTGTACTTGTTTCTGAACTGCTTCAAAGAAACACTTTGTTATCAGGACTTGAGGTTCTGGGGAGTTTCTCTTTTGGTTTTTCTGTGAAATTAGTAAGTAGTATCTGAAATTCTAAGCATTCAGTTACAGTCGTAAAGATGCAGCATTCCCTCCCCCAGCACTGTATTTCCTACAGTGAAACCAGAAAGCCATTAAAAAGTAGTCAGGAACACTGATGTGTGTGTGACGTCCTTCTAGAGGAAGGAACAAGACCTTTAGTCCCCAGGAAAGCTCTGATTGCCTTAAGCAGACCACTCCTTCACTTTTTATATGTTGTCTTTCCACACAGCACCTACTCTCGGGTGAACTGAGGTCTGGGGGAAGAGAAGGGAGGTTGTACTTTGCACTGTGTAAAAAGGGAGGCTGTACTTTGCACTATGTAATGCAGCAAAGTCTCAACCAACTTCAGAAACACAGCTAAATATTAACTTCACATTTTCAATTACCTGTAAAGTTTTAGTGTTGTCTGCCAATATTAAACAACTGTGGTCATACAATGAAATACAAAATAAACTTATTTTGCCAGGAGCAGCAGATCTCAGCTGTCCATAACAAAATCTGATGAGTTACCAGTTACATTACAAAGTTATGGGATGCCTGCTGCCCCCTGCATTGCTGACACTGCTGGCTTTTTTTTTAGCTCCTAAGGCCAAGCTCGCTGCAGGCCATTCCAGAAAGTTAACCCTCTTCTGTCCAGGAACTGTATCATGACAGTAAGCCTAGAGAATGCTGTTTAATAGCTGCTCAATTTACTGCTAAGCTATATTGTCAGTATGTCTCACATTGCCACCCAACTCTGTGCTGTATGAGATTGGTCTTAAAGGCTACTTATTGAAGTAGCAGAAAAGATGTAGGCAGATCTTTAATTAACAGATTCTCTAACAGTTATAACTTACATTAGGAAGTAACAAGGGGATCCAATTTTAAAGTAAGGTTTAGCAGTCAAATTGATTTATAGGAAAAACTTGTTTCAGACTTTACTTTGAAATTTTAATCTAAATAGAAGACTTCCAACTACTGCTGCTTTTTTTCCAGGGCTAGCAACTGTAGTGTACCAGCTCCTGCCTGCCCATGCACACTATGAGGCTCATTTAGACTGAAAGGGACTTCTGGAGGTTATCCAATCCCATCCCCAACTGAAAGCAGGGCCAACTTTGAAGTCAGATCAAATTGCTCAGGGGTCATACCACAGTCAGGTTCTGAATATTTTCAGGGACAGAGATCCCACAACCTGTTTCAGTGCTTCATTCTCTGTGTGGGAAAACATACTGCCAACACATTACAGTGATTTCCCCTGCTGTAGCTTGTGTCTGCTGCCTCTTATCCTTTCCCTGTGCACAGCTAAGGAGAGTCTGTCTTCATTTTCCCTCTCACTGCCTATTAAACAGAGCCAGCAGTAATTAGGATCCCCCACTTCAGACATTTCTCAAAGCTGAACAAACTCACTTCTCCAGCCCTCTTCACACATCCTATGCTGACTCCCTACCTCAGTGGCCTTTCACAGGCACCCCGGCACCTGCCTCATATTTGGGAGCACAAAACTGTGCATGGTACTCCAGATGCAGCCTCACAAGCTCCAAATAGTACAGAACAAATGCTTCTTTCAACTGGCTGACCATGCCCAGTGTGCTCTTCACCTTTTGCACCACAAAGGCACATAGTGTCCCACAAGGACCCTTGTGTTCTTTCCTGTAAAGGTACTTGTCACCAGTCTGCACCACATCTCTGCTGCCGCATGAGGTCATTCCCCCCACTCTGAGAGACTTGGCTTGGCACTTGCTTTCAAATTTCACAAGGTTTCCATCAGTTATTTCTGACCTGAGGACATCCCACTCAATTGGCCCCAGTCTGCAGCAGATGAATTGACCCTCACAGTCATCCACAGTATCCCCAAACTTGCTTTAAGTGCATCATGACCTGGAGGAGAGGTCAGCGTGCAGACAAACTGCCCCTGCACTGGTACCACCAGCAACATGCCCGCAGGTGGACTCCATACAGCAGATCAGAACCTTCTGACTTCAGCAGGACACACAAATTTTCACCCATCTAATAACCCGCTTCCCAAAAGTTTGGCTACAGGGGAGTTTTAGGAAATCCTATTAAAAGCCCTTTAAGGTTAATAACACTCACTGTTCTTCCTTTGTCCAGTGTCTTGTCCTATGTACCTACAGCAATCAATTCAGGACCTCTTTTCACAGCAATCTCAGATTGTGGAGACACCACCAGAACTGCTTTTCCTCACTTCACTTTTCACCTATTTGTAGTCACATCAATTTATTATACCCAAGCCACGTCTCCTGAGACTCAAAAAATACAGCTTTAGAGTAGCTCTGGAAATTCATCACAAAAAGAGTTTTCACTAACAGTTCTATAGAGTTACACAGTACTCACCTCCTTCTGTAAGGTAGAACATTCTCAGCAGAATCATTTAAAGTTCTCCCATGAAGCTTACACAAATCTATTTCTCCACAACAGTTTACATTCTGATTTATCAGAAGGTAGCATAAGTTAATAAATATTCAGGTGAAAACGCTGCTACATCAACTGTGATAATTGGTTATAGTAAAAAACTGTAATATTTTACAGCCGTTGAACTTAACAGTTGCGTTATACATATAGAGTCATGGAATGGTTTGGGTTGGAAAGGGCCGTAAAGATTGGAACTAAACCACATAAGCCACATGCAGAAGCCTGAACTACCTCTGATACCTCAAACTGCTCAAACACCTACACAGAACTATGCTTGTTCATATACACCCTGTCCTGGATAAATGGCTGCATTACACCCACTGGTTACCAGAGGTAGATTGTTTTATGCTACCTCAGCTACCAATAACACATTGAAACTTTCAACAGGGTGCATTTAAATTTCCCAAAAAGTGACTAATGTTATGGTCACAACCATCAATTTCTCTGATTGCTTTAGAACTACAGTGTCTTTTTAAGTGGTACAGTGTCTTAATGAAGTCATAATAATATTACTTCTGTTTCAAGAAAGTTTATCTCTTGAAATCAAAAGTGCATTGAAGTGTTTAAAACACAGAAATAGCAGCACTGGTGAAGGGCTGAGAAGTGGGGTTTTATAATGCAATTATCAACATTTACAAATATATTTAAAAATTATATTAAGCTTAACAGCTCTTGACTTTACTTCTCCAAACCTTAGCAATAATCCTTAGCAGAGTGAGTTAGTTATTGTGGCAAGGTCCAACAGATGGTGTTGGAGAAATTAAAGGGATTTGGGGGAAGAAATAACCCCCAAGTTACATATGAGTAAGAAGTCTTGCTCCCTCAGTTACTCTGTTGCTCTGAAGAACTTACTTGGTATTTGATGTAATTTAACTTCTACTTGACTAAAGTGACTATTGTTCTATGGGATTATGTACACTGAAAAGAAATTGAGTTACCCATTTTGAACATGATCTCACCTTCTTCATATTCTTTCTCCAGCATCTCTTCATCCAATAGGCTGGTTTTAGGTATGCTTGTCCCAGCAATAATTAGTTTTCAGCTTAACCACATGCAGCATGGGTGGTATTTCAAGTAAAAAAAGCAACAGAAGTGGGCAAAGAATGCCCACACAATACAGGAGTAAGAAAAAGTTAAATCCAACACTCATCTATAACCTTCTGAGGGGCCAATAAAAATATCAAATCCCAAAGTAACCAATAAATTCATCAAGCTAGCTCAGTTGGTTTTTTCCACTCATCTGTACACATATCAGCTATGGAAACCTGCCTGATTACTCTTTATTCACCTTTAGCAGGAGATTGCCATTTCAACTACTCCAAATTTTGCACATGCCACTGCATTACACTGATAGCACCAGCGCCTGCCATGTATTCAAACCCACAGACACTTTCGGAAAACATTCTGCTCTGTACAAACTAATCCCAGGACTAGTTTAAAAGCTATCATGTTATACAAACCTTGACTAATGGAAAAGGAGAAAACAATGAATCCCTGTAGACATATAAAGTTATCTTAAGTGCCAGATAATGAAAATCTGGTGTGGGAGGGGGGTCGGGGAAGGGAAATGGGCAGGAGCTGTCTACTGCTACAGATAATCTCAGTATCCCTGTCAACTCCAGGTGAGTTACACTTGACTAGCCTTCATGCTGAGAGTAAGATGGATGCTATTTTACACTATTAAAAAATTTAAATTGCTTTTACTCCTGTACACTACTTGAAAAACAACTGAAAAGAAGCAAAAATAGTGAACAGAAAAATACATTTATGATAAAAGAGGATTATCTGGAAGCTTGTTACTGCTTTTCATTACCTGAACTAAAAGTGACCTTCTCGATAACACACTAAACTTTACCTGCCTTTATCTTCCCATACACTTGGAAAAACCAAGGTAAAAGGATTGAGGACATCAACAGAAGCTTTAAGACTTTAAAGTGTTTTTCATTCCTGCTGCTAATTTTCTTCTGTTGCTAACTTATAGAGAGAAAGACCAATTTGTGTGTTCACATTTGAAACAGTCAAAAGCCTGAGAGTTAATTACCCGAAAAATAACTCCTGAAGTATTCATGTATTGGATATGACAAAAAAGTTAGTTTGGTGTTTTCACCGTGCTTGGAAGATGTGCTACACCTTGAAGCTCTTCAACACGAGCTTACACACTAAGTAGTGTAATAAGCAACCACGGGCCAGCTTTTCCAAAATCAACACAAATATTGGCCATGAGTCTCCTCAGGAGTCTCACTCACACACCTCCACCTCCTTTCAACACACAGTTTTACACCTTCACCAGCTACGAGATCCAGGGGAGCAAGACAAGCTTTCACCCAATAGCTTTATCATGTCTCCCCACAACAGCAACAGAAACACAGTAATTATTTTCACCCACACAGCCTTTACTGCATATGCCACTCTTTATTGGCTTCTCGTATAATTCCTTGCATTTTCTCCACATTCAGCTATTCCCATCTTTCCTTTCTTAGCTCTTCTTGTGATTTCTTCCCATACTCAGATGATACTCTTTTCTAGGCAATCCTTCTGCCTTCTAACCAGGAATAAAGAATAATACTAATGACCTCATTACCTTTAACAAGGAAACTTGGTCCATCTATTTCATACCTAATCAAAGAATTCATCATCTTCATCCTCTCAATAAAAATACATTCCTGCATTTCAGATACTTAGGAACTCTGAGGCACTGAACACAACTGCCCTTTGAATAAGTAATGCTCAAAAATCTTGTTTTAGACAGGCTAACCCTACCAAAACCAAACCATGGAAACACAGAAGAGTTTTGGTTAAAGATACCTTTAAAGACCATATATACCTCCACCTCTAATGACAACAAAACTCAACAACACATGGCATAACAAAATAATAATAATTAAATAATTGCACCTATACCTATTTTTCACTTAGCAAATCTGGTCGCTCAGTTCCAACTATCAGGTGCCTTAGAAAATTCCTGACAGGAACTTCTGCATTACAATCCACATACCAATTAGAACAGAAGTCATCAGGGCAAAAAAACCAACCAAACAAACAACAAAAGTTCCAATAATCCTCATTCAGTACAGCACATGCATTCAAGGCTGGAAAGAAGAAGTCCAAACACAAACAGTGCTAGAGCAGAGTAATCTGTCATCACACAGCCACCTTTAAGAGCAGTGAGCAGGGGCTCCAGAGCAGGCAGACACCACACACAATCTCAGCACTCTCACTTCCCTGCAGACACATTCAAACAGGCTGCACCTTCCCATGAAGAGCTCTGTTTGGACACAGCTGAATTCAGCCACGGAACAGCAGGGCACCCCCGCAGCCACAGGCTGCTGTAACACCAGATGCAAAGGTTATTGCTCTCCCACAGATAAACAAAGCAACACTGAAAAAGGACAACATCTACCAACGGCACTGCAGGTCACTGGCACTTAGCAAGATTATCTTCTGTGTACCAGCTTTTACTTTTCTCGTACCCTCATTTCATTCACTCTGGACTTTTTTTTTCTACAAACTGAGATTCAGACTTTTGATTCTAAAGCTTCCAACTTATTTTTCCTTTGAGCTCCACAAACACACCACTCACTAGCCCCACACACTGCTTTCTGAAGGAACACACTCTAAGATCCTTTTCCCTTCTCACATCAGATGCAATTTACATCTGATTGTGCCTCCCTTAAACGCTCTACTACCAGCACCTGAAGGGTAATCAGCTGGTACAGGTGCTCTATAAAGGCAACATTTTTGCTTCTCCTGCTACAGAACAGTCCTTGATTTCTCAATATCACCCTGCCAGCAATACTACATAAAAAGGATCAGAAAGAAAACAACCTAGATTTGACCATATTCTAAACAGGATACTTGACCCTCTAATCTCACAAAAAGTAAACCCTGCTAGAGCCACCTTTTGTTCACTATCAAACAATATTCATATTCCATGACATAAAATTAAGTTAAGAAGGCAAGAGAGAAACACTGTTTAAATCAACTAACTGTTCAACCTTTATGTAGCACAAGTGGCTAAACAACCATCACAATTCTTCTATGATATTCCAAGCATTCCGATCTTAACTCAGATAACTTCATTTCCTTATAGACAGGAGTTCTTGCACACCAAAAGCATCACAGTGTAACAGTAACATTGAAAATGACAGACCTACCACGGCGAAACAGAGCCAAGAATTCTTCCCAAAGATCACACCTATATTCCAATGAGTTATCCTCAAGCACAGGCTGGACAAACTTGTGGCAGCTTTTTAAAATTTTTTTGCTAATTATCAAACAATCCAGATTTAAACTCTCCTATCTGTTGTTTCTACCAGTGCAGAAACTCTGTTTCTTCACACAGCAAGCAGTTTCATACACTGCCCAACCTACTACATGGCTCACCACTATTTCATTCTAACTTTTCTACAGCATTCCTGTTCCTTCTTTCAGTGTTGGCATATTGCTTCACCAAACACCTGTTCAAATGTGCATTTATTTCCATACCATTTTCAAAACATAAATGCATATTTAGACATGGATTTCAAAACTATTATCATTACATTTAACATACAACAAGGAAAAAACACATTCTGTTATCTTTCTGAACACTCTACTGCACTTTCCCATTTCCAAGTTAGTAACCTGCTTTGCTTGACATTCTAATTTGCCATGACTTAACATGAAAAATGAGTAAAAAGGTTTATAGTCAGATAGTTCTTGCCAATAATTACTTGGGAATATTCTTTTTTTAAAAAATTTATTTTTGTATATGGTACACTGCACACTTATATTATCTACATCTTTATAATCCAATCCTTCCAGCTCTACTACCAGTTCTGTATTCCAGACTGCTTTAAGAAAAAAAATTCATTGGGATCTTAGAAGACATGTGTACACTTCTTTTTCTACCCTTACTGAAGCTTAACATAACCAGCAATTCCAATTGAAAAAAATAATTATTTCTTGAACAAAATATCTGAAAAATGCATCTTGGACATATTTTCTTTCTATTCATCTCACTTTATTGTTTTGCTTATTTTTAATTAATGCTTACATTCAAAAAAACTTTGCAAAAAACTTTTCACTGTGTGCAACTCATGAGGCACTGGAATTACGAGGAACTTCTCATTTAGTAGCACACAGGTCTTCATTTACAGGACAGCTGAAAAATATTTGCTGCAATGCAAAGCAAGTTACTTTATAAAGGTTATGATGATGCTTCTTATGAATACCATACATCTCCCTAGTTCAAGGTTACACTGGTTTGATCATGTAAGTTTAGTACACACTTCACTGCATCGTGCACTGTTTGAGAAGTGGAAGAAGTATTTGTACACACAACCTGAACCAAACAGTCTTGCTTCTGTAAAAGGAGCAGCATTTATTAAAGCAGGTCTATTTTTATTCAAAAATAGAAAAGCTGCTGTTGCTTCAGATTCCTGATTTATGTTCTCTTTCTCCCTCAGTTTTTTGGTGTGAGTGTTGAAAGATCTTTGGCAATATTTCTCTGAGGAATTACAGCTCAATTAAATCATTGTTTCTAACTGTCAATTGAAATGACTGGATAAAAATTGATTTGGTTTTGTAGTGACTTCATTCTACCAGGATTTGAATTTTTTGTGGCACCATTTTCAAATCTTCCTTTTGCTAGCATTATCAGAATTGGCTGAGCAGTAGGACAAAATGTAACCAAAAGTAATAACCAGTTTTGGGGTCCATCAACATGTAAACATGCTCAAAATGTATTCAAGAGCACTCTTAAAAGCCACAGTAATTAATATTTTTCCTTCGTAGTCACATGATACAGGTACAGAGATAATGAAAAGAACTGTGTGAAATTTCAAGGTGAAAAGAAAACAAACCTAAGATATTGACAAAAAAACCCCTTCCCCTGATGATTACCTCCAAGTCCAAAAGTCATCAGCAGTTTTTTGAAGTTTTCCCTTTTATCCAGAGATTATGCTTCAAAACTTTGGGCTCGAAGAACAAAATTATTTCAACACAACATTGCCACTTCTGGCGGATGCTCTGAAGTGTTATCAGTCAAGTTCACTTATGCAAAAAAAAAAGATTCTGGGAAGACTGACATCCGAATTACGCTCATCAAGACTAAAATGGTTGAGTTGCTGTATGACACTAGGCACGGATGCTCTTAACTTCATTGTTGCTATTATCTTCACATTTAGATGTAAAAATAGCTTGTCAAGGTTAAGTCAAGTCTGCAACTTCACTTTTTTAATTGCAAAAGAGCAGAAATAACCCTGAACAAAAGGAGGGGAGAAAAGTGCTAGTGCAAAAAGCTTGCCAACCACATGAAAACTAAGTCTTCAAGCCTTAAAAGTATGCAATGTGATGCCACCTCAATATTTACAAACTTAGTAAGAATCATCTTTCTTGAACGCTACATCGTTGCCAGAGGGGGGAGACTATTACATGTACAAGCACAATCCTACAGCAGCAGCGCCTCAACTCCTTCCCTCAGAAAGCTTTTCTCAGATACTACACAAGTGTTTTACGGTGGCATGGCTTGCTCGTTCCTGGGTATTTTTATCACATGAGCCTCCAGAGACTACCTCCTCTAACTTGTTCCTCCTTCATTAAAGAGGGAAGGGACACGGCGTCTCCTATAATAAAATATCCTTGCCAACTATTCATTACTGCATTGGGAATACAGCGGCAGGATGAGGTTTTCGATTTGCTCTTGTCCGAGTCTACTTTTATCCCCTCTCATCTTCCACTGCTGTAAAAAAAATGACACTACGCACACTACACCGCATGCAGTACAACGCAAATAAATAAATAAATAAATAAATAAATAAATAAATAAATAAATAAATAAATAAATAAATAAATAAATAAATTCCTGCTCAGTTTCCAACTACTACGTCGCTCGTTCACTTATGCAAGGAAGGTGAAGGTGAAGGGGAAGGGGTGGTCGGTGATGGCATTTCCCTGCGAGCGGTCACGCCGAGCCCGGCGGGGCCCCGCACCGCAGTGCCCCGGCAGCAGCTGCTCGGGATGCGGGTGATGTGGAGCAAGCACACAATCCCAACCTCATCAGCAGCGGCCAGCGACCCAACACCGAAACCGGCACGGGTTTCACCCTCACTGAGAGAGAATGACACAAGCCCACACCGCCCGAGGCAAGGCGTGTACTATTCCTCCCCCCAGGCGCACCCAGGTAACACCAAGACCCTTCTGTCCTTCCCACAGGACGGGAAAGGAGAAGCGGGGGAAGCACCCGTGAATTCCCGCAAACAAGCGAAATCCGGCCGCTCAGGACGGGAATTACAGCGGATAACATAGCGTCCGCCGGGGGAAGCCCCAGCCGCGGCGAATAAACTTCCCTTGCTGCCCCACCCGGGCCGCGGCCACCCCAGCCCGGTCCGGCGGCCGGGGAAACTCGGCCTCCCGGGACAGCCGCTCTCCCGGCCGCGGCCGCAGCGGCTGCTCCCGGGGGAAAGCGCCCGGGGGTGTCCGCGGTGCGGGCTCCTGCTCGGACCCCGCCTCACATCCCTCCCTCCTCCGCCATCCCGGCCACGTCCCGCCCGGTTCCCCCCGCGCAGGGCGGCC
>VZTJ01002055.1:407771-444188 GCA_013397795.1 Orthonyx spaldingii | reverse complement strand
GAGCAGGGGCCTGGCTCTGCCCGCTGTAGTTGGAATGTTTTGCCCAGCTGCATCCGAGCCGGAGAGCTCAGGCCGGGTCCTCCCCCACGCTCAGCTACACTGCTGCAAACTCCTTTCCAAACCCCTCACCCCCCGCTCCCCCCTCTGAGGGGCAGAAAAGGCAAAGGCCCAGTCTTACCAGAGAGAGAAGCACAGGACTTGCTTCTCTGGCAGCAACAGGACAGGAAAAAGGTTTTTTCTCAGGTGTCTCTCTCTTAAATATGTTTTTTTCCCTGGAGGCGGAACAACTTTTAATTGGATTATATACCCATCAATACTCAAAACTAGCTGGTCACTGGCTCTGTTTCCCAAGAAGCAAGGTGCACTGCTTCCTGCACCATAGGTCACTTGCAAGACTGACCCTTCCTGGGCAAACCCACGACATCCTGGCAACCAGAGTCACTTAAAAATACAAAATATGAGCAAACATAAACCCCCAAAACCTCCAAACACACAAACAAACCCCTTCAACAAACAAACAAAAACCTAAAACCCTCCAACCTTACAAGCTCCAAAAGTCTTTCTGGACTTTTTTGAGTCTTGGTTAACACAGGTGCTTCTGCTTCAACAGGTACAGGATATTCCAGCAAGTTCCCATCTGGGTTTGAGTTTTCCATTTGTTTCTACATTATCCCATATTGGATCATTAAGAGTAACATGTTAAGAACCATGATGTATGATTTTTCACTGAACTAAAACACTCCAGAATGATGAAGAATTGTCTTCTCTAAAAAGCACTTTGTGGTAATGTTGTAAATTCAAGAGTGATACAGAGCAGCCCACTTTGAGGCATCAAAGTTCTCCAGGGTAATACTTCAGCATTTTATCCTGTTCCAAGAGGACAGCATAAACCACAGGGGTTTAAATGAAAAATAAAACTAACTGAGACAAAAGAAGCCCAGAGCTGGCAAATGGCTCAAGATCCATTTCTTCCACTCAGTGCTCCTCTGACCTCACACAGCCCTCAGCTGTTCTCCCATATTCTACTAAGCCTTTAAGCACCAAAATCCCAACCATTTCCATAAGAGTTAAATGGAGAAGGTAGGATTTTATAACAGTCAATGCATCAATGTGCTTCCTCCATGCATTTCTCAGTTCCTATCATCAGCAAAACCAAAATAATTTTCTGGCTCTAATTAATTCTCCCATTCATTCAGAGCTGCAACATGAACTGTGCACCATTTGAGCAGGAATATCTACCATCCAACAGTTTCCCCAGCAAGGAATCCACACAGTGGTTTGGACAGCCAAAATGATTTAGTGCTAAGCAATTTTATACCCCAAAGCAGGCTCTTCCTCCTAAACCAGTAACAAATCCAGCCTGTGCTGCAGGGCAACAGGCAGGTTGCTGATGGATGGGAACAGCCTGTCAATTAACTCAACTTACTCTTTCCCAGCTGAGAAAACACTTCATTTGTTGGGAGGGAAAAAGCTTGTTAAAACAATTCCTATCTGTGTCTTCCAACAGAGAAATTAAAGGAGAAATAGCTACAGAACAGACTTGCCACATTTCTGAGGTGGTTTGCTCATTTGGCTACATCCAGAGGGCCGGGAAACTGTTTGTTCTCTTTCAGTCACTCCCTAGCAAGCAGAAAGAATTACAAAAAAGCCAAACCCACAACCTTGCGAAGCTGGGAAACAGCACAGGCAGCCCTAAAGAGTTAGGAGTAATTTGAAGGCTTAATTGATTTACATACACGAGGCAATTCCACCTCGAAATGACTTGGACAATTGGATAAATCTCACTTGAAAACTTGAATCTTACTGAAAAAATTTCCAGCAGCACAGTGGATTTGCATGACAGAGGTCTACACTGCCCTCATAAATTTGCCAGCACAGCACAAAATGCCTGCAGTAAGGACAGAATGCCATGGAGGAAGTGCAAAGCACCTGCTGCAGGGATGACTCTTGGGCAAGGAAAAATCCAACTCACAACAAATTGATGGCTCTTTGCTTTCTTTATTGCAGCAGCACTTGAAGCATTTCCTCATCACCATGAAGATGTAGGCGAAGATGACAAAGGGGAAGGGGATGGTCAGGCGGCTGCAGTATTCCTGCACCAGGAAGTAACGCTGGAATTTCCACACCTGGTCATTGTTCTCTTGCACTGATCCCACGGTGTAACTGATGGGAAAGAGAGAACACCCCCAGGACTGGTTATTCACCAAGGAGCTGCATCAGAGGCAAGAACACAGCATTCCTCTTTGTACCAGGGCATGCTTTTATAAAGTCACAGAATCCCAGACTGGTTTGGGTTGGGAGTGACCTTAAAGCTCATCCCATTTCATCCCATCCTACCCCCTGCCATGAGCAGGGGCACCTTCCACTATCCCAGGTTTCTCCAAACCCCATCCAGCCTGGCCTTGGACACTGCCAGGGATCCAGGGGCAGCCACAGCTTCTCTGGGCACACTGTGCCAGGGCCTCCCCGCCGTCACAGCCAAGAATTTCTCCCCAATATCCCATCCATCCCTGCCCTCTGGCAGTGGGAAGCCATTCTCTGTGTCCTGTCCCTCCAGCCCTTGTCCCCAGTCCCTCTCCAGCTCTCCTGGAGCCCTTCTGGAAGGGACTCTGAGCTCTCCCTGGAGCCTTCTCTTCTCCAGGTGAGCACCCCCAGCCTGGCTCCAGAGCAGAGGGGCTCCAGCCCTTGGAGCATCTCCTCTGGACTCATTCCAGCAGCTCAATGTCCTTCTGATGTTAGGGGCCCCCGTCATCCCGGAGCTGGTAATTTTTACTAAGAGGTTATTTAGTTTGTTCTCCTTCTTACAGAGTAATTTGCAAATGGGAAGAACTGAGACAGCAGAAAAAAAAAAAATCCTGAACTTACAAATAAACTGGAAAAAATATGAATAAGGAGAAAATACTCCATGTACTTTTACTACCTCAGCTCTAGGTAATCTTCTTCTAGCCTAGACACATGAGAACAGGATGCTTCTTCACAAGATATTGTCTTATTAATTCGCCAGATAACTTCTTTCTTAGGAAAAAAAACCCCAAATCTAAAAGTAGAACACTTACAAAAAATTGAAAACTCCTGAGATTTTTAGTAGAGGCATTAAGGACACTTCAGGCACGGATCAAACCCACAGCACTAAGCACTGTAGGAACCCAGCAAAACAACAACCACAGGAGCAAACAGCTCCCAGATGCCTGACCTTTTAGTGTGACATTAAATGGCAGATAGATGTCCCCAAAATACCTCTGCTGGGATCCTAATGGACCTTTACATCAGATAAATGAAAACCTTCACCTGGTGGGAAATTGTCTCTTTGTTTAAAAGATACATACAAGTGGCAAAAACTAGGAGATCTTTACTGGCATAACAACATAAACTAGAGCATCTACCATTAGGTGTTGTTGAAATAAGTGTTCTAGCAAATACTAAAGGTTTTTAGGGTAGAGCTGACTTAGTGCTACACTTTCCTTCATTATTCTGAGGTACCTGCACCCTTCCTAGGGAGTCTGAGCATGGTTGTCTGTCCCCAAGTCCTTGCAGGTCAGGAAAACACAGATATGCTGCACCAGTCCTGGCTGCCTTGCCAAAAATCACATTTCTGACTATCTTTAGAGTCCAGGTCAAAATGGGAAGAAAGGTTCAGAGCTGAGGGGAGAGCAGATCCTAAATCTGCATTTCTCAACTTATCACACTCAAACATCTCATCACAGGCCAGGAAACACTGACAGTGTCATTCAGGTGGGAGATCCTCTTGAGGAGCACCAAGAATCCTGTCAATACTCTTGCCAAAGCAAATTCCTGCCAAGGTAGCAGCAAAACACAAAAAGAAACCTAGTGGTACTCAAGAATGGTGGCCAGAGGTTTTGAGTACTTTTGTTATATTGTCAGCAAGTGTAAAGCAGAAAAGGAGCAGGGCTGGGAATGGGAACAGAGCCACAGCACTAATCCAACTGCATTCCCAAGTGAGACAGGAGGGCAGCACACTCCCAGAGTCTGATATGAAGGACTTCTCATGATTAACTCAACTCTGTGTCAGAGCTTGCAGTGGAAACAACAAAGATTTCTGGAAGAAGCTGAGGAAAATGTTCCCTGCTCTTGCTGGTCTAGAGGTGATGACACTTTTCAAGACCAAGTACTTTTCTATGTCCCAAGGGCATGTGGCTCGTTGCCTGTGGTGTAAGTCAGGACAATAAACATCAAAGCAGTAACAGACCCATGCTCACCACAGCAGTTCAGGTTAATAAAACCAGTGTCCTGAGGAGACGGTGACAACAACTCATTTATTCACTCTGGCAAGGTTACTTGGGCAGCAACTTGCACTTGGTAAGGCTCTGATCCCTGTGGCACCCACGGGGGTTCACACCAAGCCCACTGTGCCGAGGATGCTCAGAGATGGAGCCAAAGGACAGGAAGCAATCCCTCCCCAGGACACTGCACCAGCTCCCACCAGGTTGCTGTGAGAGATGCAGAGGAAAGGGCTGGCTTCCTGCTGTTTTCCAGCCCTCCCCTCCCTCTCCCAGAGATGTCAGTACAGAGAGGAAGCCATGGTTACGCACCCAAACATGGCCACGAGCAGGTTCACCAGGAGGATGTTGGTGGAGAGCATGTAAATGCACACCAGGGGAATGGTGATCCACTCTGGGAAGCGGGGCTGGTTGTTGGCATCCAGCTCCACACACAAAGGCTTGGACTCGTTCCCAGAAAAAGTGCAGTGGTCAAAGTTGTAGGTGGTACCTCAGAGGGCAAGAGGGGAGAGCAAACAGTGAACTCCTCTCGTTCTGCTGGGTCCAGCCCCAGGTCCTGCCCTGGAGGCAAGGGGTCAAAACAGGGCTGGACAAGCTCTGGAAGGACAGAGCCTTCCACCCACCCAGGAGAGACGCCCCGGAAGAGAAATACCATCAATGTCATCAGGGTACTGGCCAAACATGGCCAGGTAGGGCTCGTAGATGACCGAGCGGAAGATCCACTCCCAGCGGTGCTCGTTCTTCCTCAGGATGCCTTGCCTGGCCACCCCAAAGGCCACCATCCACACAGCGAAGAGGAAGAGGAAGAAGAAGACATCTATCATCTGAAAAAGGACAACAGGCATCAGTGCCCCACACTGCAGGTCTGCTGCAAGCCACATATGGCTCTTTGCTCCTAATTTCACCAACACACACGGTAATTTATTGACCAGTCCCATTCGGGGAACTTAAAAAATGTTTATGCAATCACAAAAGCAAGGCATGTTCTGGAATACAGGATATACCCCTGGCATCAGACAGGCTCCACAAAAGCCAGAACCAAGTACAAGGACTGTGGCTGCAGCCCCTGCAGCCAGGTGTGAGGTGAAAGCTTCCGGAAGTGCCATTCTGGACGGCTTCAAACCACCATTTACAGCCCGGACACTCTGGCCAATAGTTTCAGAAATTTCTAGCACTGTATGAGAGGCTCCTCACCACCCTCTTCCTCAGGTACTCGCGTGATGGATGCAGTGAAAGACCAAAATCCTCCTCCTGTACCATCTATCATGACTGTCTTGTTTGGGGAACACTCATGGGAGCAACAGAAATACCACAGAGACGTTTGAGACATGGAAGACAAAAGCTACCAGGAAGCAAATTTCCTCTTCTGTTCTTCAGCCTGATCCTTATTCTTTCCTTTGGCACAGAAAAATGCCCTGCTCTTAATTAGGTCCCATTTAAATCTTAATTCATCCTGTTCAGCAGATTTAACTTGCTGCCATCATCAGAATGTGGTGATTTCACTCTTAAGGGGAGAGGAAAAAAAAAAAAGTATCACATCATTTATTTAGACTCTCTTGAATAGCTGCCAGAATCTTACCATCCTCTGCAGCATAATAATTTTGGGTCCTAGATTCCTGCTAACTGTGAAAATATGGATGAGCCTCAGGGTAAAAACTATGTAGTCCAAACAGAAAATGACTCTCCCAGAATACCAAGAGCTTTCATCAGAGTGAAGCCTGATGGAGAGAGTAAAAGAAAACAAAGAGAAGCCTTGGGTGAATCATGCAGAAATCAGGTAGAAACACACTGGAACACTGAAATGGGGAGTGGAAAGTGAGTAATTGGAAAGCAGAGCACAGCTATCCAGGGTCCCATGCCCTCCCCCACCTAATGACAGGTAACAGAAATGGTTGATGCACACCTTGTTTCCACCCTTTCTTCCTTGGCTGAATCATCCCTGCATTTTCTCTTACCCTTAGAACTATTAACAGCAAAGAAATTTCTACCTGGAGCTACTCCCTCCACAACCATCACAGTGCAACAATCACACCCCTGCACTGAGGCAACAAGGACTAAGTTACAGCTGACTGAACAATTACTTTGGAAAATGTGTTTCCATCATGCCTTTGCCATGCTTTTCAACTCACCTCATCATGTAAAACAGCTTCTGGGAGATAATGACATTGTTAAGCTGCTGTAGGGACAATCACAGTCCCCTTAAATACAACACAGAGCCCAGATGACCATACTAAATAGTAACAGGAGCCACAGAAAACCCCAAAGATCTCCTGAGGTTTTTTTATTCTTTTTAAGTCAGGACTTGGCAGTATTTGGGGCCTTCACCAAGAACAGGGAATTTCCTGAACACATTGCTCCCCAAAATTTCATTATAGGTTGTAGGCAAAACCCACCAAGGAAGCCAAGTCATGACATGGACACAAGAAAAGGTACCACTCACCTGAACACAATCCCTGCTATGAAGTAGAAGATTGCAAGGGTATCCATAACATTCCACAGGTCTGAGAAATACTTGCTGCCATTCATGTACCACTGGGAAGGAAAAAGAACAGAAAGTAACCCCCACACAGCACAGTTTCCTTGCTCAATTCACTTTTTGTCACACAATAGGTACATCAGAGTTCAGATGGCTTTCAATTTCCCCAAAAAGAGGGGTTTAATGTATCCAGCAATGCCACAAGTTACTGGCAAGCTCTTTTTTGTGGTCCTGGCGTGACCCACGAAACACTGTGGGGACATGGGGGTCACAGTTTAAGGGTAGCTGATGTAGTCTGGCTTCTCTTCCCTCACAGAGCTCATCCACTGATCTGCCCCTGGCTACATGCACATGCTTTGCATCCAAGATGCAGATTTAATTTATTCTTTTAATTACACAGCTCTCTATTTCAGAATTGCAAGTCTAGTGAGAATCTCTGCTCACTCCCAGATCCACTGGCACAGCAGCCTGGATCCAAAGTTTGTGCAAGAACCAACTTCTGGAGTCAATTCAGGTGACTCATGACAACAAGAAGCTTAAACAGGAGAAACCTCTGCCAGGCCTGGAGAAATAAACTCCCCAGTCATAATTCTTTTTAATTTCAATTTTCATTGAACTATCAAAGCTTCGGAGAGTACTGCTCAGTGAATCTCTAACTGGCATATCCAAGGAAGGCAATTCGGCCCTCAGTACTTCTATTGCAAACAGAAATCAAGGGGAGTTTTATCCTAAGTGCTGTCTGTGCCCAGTAGCTCCCTAAATCAAACAGAACATCTGGGACTGAGGTGCAGGTCAGTCCTTCAAATTCCACGCAGTTCCCATTGCTGAGAGTTAAAATGCACAGAGGCTCTGTCCAGATTCCTTCTCCACTGGAGAAACCAGGGCTTTCCTTCACACCCCACCAGTCCACCCACTCACCTGGCTGCAGGTTACCTCCACGTGGCTAAGGAGACAGCAGGGAAAAAGCCTCTCTGATTTCACTACAGCTGTAAATGGGGCTGGAGAGCAGCTCCAGCTACTTACAAATCCCTAGGACCATCAGAAGTGAAAACAGGGCTGAGCCAGTGGCTTACAGTTCAGAGATTGTTCCAGACTAAGGGCTGACTTCTCCCCAGAACTGGTTGTCCGACTGCAGCAGCTACAGTGGGACTCCAGGCAAGCTGCTCTTATTTTGCCTTGGATGTGAAAACAAAGTCTGAGATATCCCTCTCTTTTTTTTCTTTGAATATAAAGGACACAGATACAATTTTGATGCAGTTAGACCAATGCACATGTGGACTATCTCCAGGAAGCCTGGGAGGAACTTCCCTGAGAAGTTTAGAGGATTGGGACACTGCTCTGCATTCTGCTCCATTTCTCCTCCTCAGGCAAATAGCTCTGTACCCAGAACACTGGCTTGAGATAACTTTAAATCTTCAATAAAGTCTCTGTTTTTAGCTGCCTCCACTGTCAAATTGGTAGACAGCCTAGCCACCAATTATTAATGGGATTCCTGGGAATTGCAGCAGTTCTATCTGCTCAGGGTGGTGAGAAAATTGTTAGGAAAATAAGGTTTCTATCCCTAAGGCTTTCCCCAGGGCTTTTGCTGGGTACACACAGGAAGTGCAAGGACAGGTCCAGAGACACCAGAACCTAAATCAGCAGAAACAAACACTCCATTAGTGTTTTCAATGCAAAAAATTCTTTCACTTTTCCCCCATTTTCTTAGCAAGTAAAGTTGCCATAAGCAGAGTTCCACCTTGACTATTAAAAAGGGAAAAGACCGCAGTAACATCAACATCAGAAATGTCATCTGAGCTCATGTAAGAAATGTTATTGCAGGGTGGGACGACCCAGCAGATCCCCCACAAACACTCGTGGGCAGACTCAGGCCTTACAGGAGAGTCAGAAAGCACTGCACCAACCCCACACACCCACTGCTCTTCTGACTCCCCCAGCACTGCTCTGAGCACTGACTGGCAGAGACCAGCTTGCCCCAACCCCAACAGATCCCATATGAAGTGAGGAGTAGATAGCAGCTATACAGCTGGCTACAAAGGCAGTCCCACACGCTGTTCCCACACCACAGGTAATCCAAAGCTGCTCCCTGAGTCTCCACTAAACCAGTAAAAACTGCATAGGTGATTAAAAGCTATATAGAAATTCATAAAGATATGTGGCTTATTGGTAAAATAAAAAATAAATGGGGTGGGATGTAGATAAGAGAGGCAGGAATTACTTAAATCTAAAGGTATGCACCAAGATAAATGTGCTAAATCTAGCACTTTATTATCAACTACTTTGGCAAGCCAAGCATTCCTAGGAAACACCTGCACTGCCATCAGCTTATCCTCTTGGTGCACAGACACTGCAGCTACAGGGGCACAAGCAGGAATTAAACATCAGAGGAAAAAATCCCTCACTGAGCCCTGAGCTGACTGAATATCTCTCCTAGGAAGGGGTTCCCCTGTCACCGAGCACCAGCCTGCACTGCCTGGGAGGGGAAAAACCACACGGCTTTGGCTCTAACACTAAACTTGCTGGGGTTGCAAGCGCTGCCTACTTGTCTCACTTCATCACAAAGCAGAATGAAGACCAGCACGTAAAGGATGATCTCCAGGGCCGTGGGCTCCTTCTGGAAATCCATAAGCAACACGTAGGCGAAGAGCAACAGGAAAGCAATGTAGAATATGACGTTCCAGGAGAAGACCACAAAGGGGGAGGTGAAGAAAGACACATAATATAAGAAGAGTTTCTTACTCTTCTCCACAGGCTTTTTCCTGAGGAATTAAAAGAGGGAAAAGGTCTCAAAGCACAGCTTTTATGGCCGGAAACATTTGTGTTCTTCAAAGAGAAAGTGAGAAGGGTGCAAAGTCTAGCTCAGGGTGTTACTTTAGAGGTAAAGACATCCTGCATCCACTGCCCTCAGGCACTCCAGTAAACTGGCACATCTTCCAGATTGGACGGGGCTTGGAACGACCTGGGATAGTGGAAGGTGTCCCTGCTCATGGCAGGGGTTGCAACAAGACAAGCCTTAAGCTCCCTTCCAACCAAACCATCCTGTGATTCTATGATCTTAAATCCAAGACCCGAGAGAAAACACAAACTGTCAAAAGCTCATTAGACTTTCTAGTATCTTTATTTAAGACTGACTGAACACTAGAACAGGTCCTCCAAAGTGCTTGTGGAGACTCCACCCTTGGAGATATCCAGAACTGGACACAGTCCTGG
This sequence comes from Orthonyx spaldingii, assembly GCA_013397795.1. Lineage (NCBI taxonomy): Eukaryota > Metazoa > Chordata > Aves > Passeriformes > Orthonychidae > Orthonyx > Orthonyx spaldingii. The sequence goes on along the minus strand of VZTJ01002055.1, from coordinate 434,264 downwards.
ACAACCTGCTCCAGCTGACCCTGTTTGAGCACAGGGTTGGACTGGATGATCTCCACCCAGCCTGACTTGCCCTAAGATTCTACAATTAACTGACTTGCTTTCCCTCTGAAAAATTTTCCCACTAATGAAAAGTCAGTTGATTACCTGAATGAGATGAAACCGCAGCCTATTAAAGGGAAGAAGAACAGGCACAGTATAATCTTCCAGTTCTTAGTGTCTCTTGAAATCTCTCCATACCACTGCTTGGAAAGGAAATTCTGCAGGCAAGAAGGAAACACGCTCATTTGGTCTAACAGCAACAAAATAACCTAGGAATGCTACTAGAGATGATTTGCTTTGGTAAAAATAAACTCCAAGCTTTGAGGTTTCAATCAAAATACTTGAGATTTCTGTTTCAACAATACAGAAAGCTTTCTGCATCAATAACAGCATGCAGGCTCCTTAGTGCAGCCACCCTCCATCTACGTGATGAGGAGTTAAAAATGAGGCTGAGCAGGACTTGACCTGATTGATAAAACACTTATAAACCATTACATTATATGCAGTGTTCATCCATGCTGGGTGTTACATCCACACTGTGCATACCCAGAGCTGTGCCAAAGCAGAAATCACTTCAGACAGTCTTTATTACCCAGTTCATTATGATTTACACCCCTAAGCCAAGACTTTTTCCTCCTGATTTACACATTTCTGGGTAAATCAGCCACCTCCTATTTCCAGAAGAGGAGCCACATCCCCTGTCAGATCAAAAGGGGTACAAGTACCCTGTACACCTTTTCTTCACTGCCATTACCTGCACACCTGGCTGGGCAATAAACTGCTGGTCTTTGGCTTCCACTGCTAGTTCCAGACAGTTGCTCCCTCCCCAGGCTTCACAGGAGTAAGTCAGCAGCTGCTCAGCCAGGTCTTCGTCATTGCTGTAGCACTCGGTGAACAGCTCTGGAGGAAAGAGGTAGCTCCACACTGAGCTCCAACTTCAGCCTCCCACCAACATGGGTGGGAAAATATCTTCAGTGTGGTATTTGTAATATCAAAGCATGCAGACACAAGAACCCTTTTCATGTTTTCAGCATTGCAGAACAGCTGTGCATTGCTTTACAACCTCGCTTGCACATCTTAAACTTTGATACAGAACTCATGTCTGGATGGAAAACTATAACAACTAAATCACACACAGGGCATTTAGTTCTGCACTTAAAAATTGAGTAAAAACATTATTTTCTCCTTAAATGACTCAGTAAATCTACTTATTTTGTCCTCTTTTCTTAAATTTCATTCGGCACTGACCTAATGAATTATAGTCAGTCCCATATTAACAGCAGGGTTGAGAAAGAATCTGATGCTTTTTTTCACTGGGAAATGGACTGTTCACTCCTTAGCGTCTTGCTAAATCATCAGGCCTGAGGGACTTTTATATATATATGCATATATATATACATATATATATGAAGATACCTTTAAAAAAATCAGTTTAAGCAGTTTTTGCGTTGTGGAATAGGAGATACTCTCTGGAAACAAGTAAGATATTTCCAGTGTGGCCTTGTGCTGCTCCTTATCAAATCACAGAATCATTCAGGTTGGAAAAGACCTCTAACACCAGATCCAGCCATTAACTCAGCACTGCCAGATCCACCACCAAAACCACTCCCTAAATGTCAAAAGACAACAAGGCCATAACCCCTGATAAAGTCCCTGAGGTATCACTGTGTAGCATCTCCCTCCAAATTAAGAAGCCAAGATCCTGCCCCCACAGGATCTTGGCATCTTATTGTAAGTAAGGTATGTGATTTTGCAGTTCAAAATTTAGGAATTCAATCTACTTTTTTCCTGCAACTTGTTTTCACTCCCCAAAAGCACTCATACAAATCTGAAGGGTGTTTTTTCTCAATCTGAATACTGCCAGTACTCATGTGGAAAGTTTCCCTTTTTCCATTTTCTCCTTCCTATTTGTGGGCATCCTTCTTCAGCCTTGTCATTAAAACTAAGTAGCTTTTCTTCCTCATGAAAGAAATTCTCTACCTCAAAAAAAGCACCTCACAACTTCCACTTTTAAAGCCAAGCTCTTAAGACACGACACAAAATTTCTACTGGGAACGAATGGTGTGGAAGGAATTTCCAAGCAGTAAAAGTACATGTTGATATTAAACAAAAATTTATTTGATGTTGGATATCTAATTTTAATTTCCTTGGTCTCTAACCCTTCCTACTAAATTTCTAAAGGATTTAAAGAGCAGGCACTTACCTACTGCTCTTGTCTCATACTCATTAGCGAGTTCCTCGGACTCACCAGCAGCATTTATATCATTTTTCACCTTGGCCATGCTCTTCAGGAGCTTACTGGCCCCCAGGGCTGCCAAAGTGCAGCCCCTGGTCTGTGGAGAGAGTGAAGTCATGCAAATCCCTCTCTGAAGGGAATACAATCATAACAATCATAAAACCAGAGTGGTTTGGGTTGCAACGGACCTTAAAGACCATCTTGTCCCAACCCCCTGCCACAGGCAGGGACACCTTCCACTGTAGCAGGCAGAAACCTTTAAAAATTATCCTCCATTTTGCAGCTTCTCCATTCCCAGTCCAGAATTATCTATTTGATCATTAAATTACTGTCTAATCCAAGTGAGAAAATGGATTTCAATCAAGCACCTGGAATCAGAACCCATCCATGCTGTGGAATGGGTGAGAACTCAGCACCTCGCTTGAGCACAGATGACAACATACAATGGATGTGGACTGCTGACTCACACATGACCTTAGGAAATGAAAGTATGAAATCCACACTCAAACACAAAAATGGGCAATACAGAACCCACTGAGAGTCATCTAGCAATTCCCTCTTGTGGTGGTGTGTCTGAAGCTGGATGTGGGAGCCTTCAAAGGCCTATAAACCAAAGACACAGAACCCCACTGTACTGCCTGCAAGGAGGAATAAAGGAGAACTCAACTTACTTGCTCCCAAATGACTTTGGACAACTCTTTCTTGTTCTGAAGAACTGACCAAATAAACAGAGCTTGCAACGGGTGCCTTGTGATAGGACACTCCTCCTGAAAGAGAAAGCAGGAACTCGGGCCTAAGTTCACCAAATGTTCTCAACTAGAGCAAATCTGAGCCTGCCACTCTTCTGGTTTTGTATTTTCTTCCTTTTACAGCCACCCCACTGATTCCTTCTCTCAACTCTCTCCCAGCTGTCACACACTACTGTGAGTTAGGTTATATTTGATATTTATTAAAGCCTTATATTTGACAAGGAAGAATCAGCTTCCCCGTTTTTCCTGAAGCAGGCATTAAAGGATATTTGGGTCAAAGGCATTTCCTGCTTTAACTACTGCAATCCAGATAACCTCATCCACAGCAGGATCAAACTGCTCATCACTCACTGAAAGCTCTATCTCCATCTCATCCTTGCTGTTTTTGTAATCTCTTTTGAGACCTCTCCGGAAGTCCTCCACCATCTTCCACACGAAGGTGAGGAGGGCGTCGTTGTAGGAGTTCTTGGCAATCTGCAGGTTCTTGAACACCAGGCTGCTGAAGTTGTTGGTGTACAGCTCCCTCAGAACCTCTGTGGTGAGGAACTTCCGCAGATTCAAGCCATTCTCCAGGAAGAGTCGGACAAATTTGGGCCTGTCTTTCACCAGGGCTGTGAACATCACGTCCTGTAGGTCAGCGGACTAGGAAGAAATGGAAAAGCAAATGTTAGGGAGCACGTCAGACTCATAAATCTTATCTAAGGCCTGACACCTGGTAACTGTCACATTTTCATCAGAATCAGGTTTTTTTCTGTACTCAATTGCCTTTGCTGGATGGCCCAGAGCACTTCTGGCATGGGCAGATCACCTTTGCAACCAGTGATCATAGAAAGGATCATCATGGAATGATGAATCATGGCTTTGTGGAATATCCTGAGTTGGAAAGGACCCACAGGGATCATCCGGTCCAACACTCCTGGCCCTGCACAGACACCCCAACAATCCCACCCTGAGCATCCCTGGCAGCATTGTCCAAATGCTCCTTGGGCTCTGTCAGCCTTGGGGCCGTGCCCATTCCCTGGGGAGCCTGGGCAGTGCCCAGCACCCTCTGGGGGAAGAACCTTTCCCTGATCTCCAGCCTGAGCCTCCCCTGGCACAGCTCCAGCCCTTCCCTCGGGTGCTGTGTCTGTCACAGCAGAGATGGGAGCTGTCCCTTGGGAGAATGCAGCAGCTCCCATGATGTCTCCAGGCTGACCAGAATGTGACAGTCAGAGCAGGAGGAACAGACACTCTCTCTTATCACAGAGGCTGAGGGAGTGGTTCCTGTTGGGATGTATCCCTCCCCACAGCTCCCTGCACTCACACAGAGGGGGCTGTACCTCCCAGTTTCGGTCATTGGTGAAGATCTCATCGCTGGCCAGGTCCAGCTGGTTCCACTCCAGCAGCAGCTTCAGCTGCCCGTTCCAGTTATCCCTGTCGTGCTCATTGGTGCTGAAAGCTGCAGAGGAGGAGCAACATCTGGGTTGCTAGACATATAAACCAGACATATTTATCATCTCTGCTTCTCACACTACCAGGACAAGACTCCTTCCAAGCGTCTTTCCCCAGACTCACGCACATCTTCCTGATTGGGGTTTGGAGCATGCTGGAGGCTCAGGAACATTTTTATGGTCCAACACAGGCCATAAAGGAGCTGCTAGGAGCACCTCATAACCAAGATCAGCACAACACTTCCTTCAGGCTCCTCAGTGTCCTGCACCCTCCACACAAGAAGAGATTCCGCAGGATTCCCAGTGGGGCCCTACCAGCATCCCCAAGGCTCTCCAGAATGCCTTCCCAATTACCTGGTTTGGACCTTGCCCACACAGAGATCCCATACTGCTGCTGAAGCCTGCCCACACCCCTTCAGAGGAAGACACACTCCACAGGAGCTTAGGTCTAGAGAGATGGCACTGCTCTAAGGAAAGCTGTTCTAGAAAATAAAGAGCCAGCTTTTTTCTTTTATTTTTAAATCCCCAAACAAACCCAGAAAACAATTACTTGCCTTTGTACAGGGCAAAGGAAATGGCATTGCTCACAATTTCATCTCCAGCTTCTTCCATTTTGATCACTGTCAGTAAATGAGGGCTCTCAAGGACTTCTTTGATCTACAAAAAAAGAAAAGTTCCGTTTCAAAGCTATCAAGGCTGTTTAGCAGCAGATCTCCTACAGCCTTTTAAAAAGAAATTTGCCACCACATCATAGCAAAGATGCTTCTCATCAGTCCTGGGTTTTAACAAATTTAAACAACCCAAATAGAAGTAGATAATGAGATTGATTTTAAAGTCACCAATGGACAACATTAATTATCCTCTGAACATACAGCAAATAACTGTGATTCCCCTATGCAGATCATCATTAACAAAAAGATATAATCTCAGTAATTAGAAGCTATTCTTAAAGTAGAAAAGATTGTGACAGCACAAGTTTCAACTTAGGCCGAGCAGTTTGTTAGAGAACAATCTCTACCTCCTTGTGCTTTGCCAAATATAGAGATAACTTCTCACATAATGAAGCTTTGTAGAGTTAATTTCATTTTAGCACATAGAAGATAAACAATCCTGGCCACGTCTGATGCAGGAGGAGGCACACTCCAAAGCAGCCCAGCAGAAGCTGTGAGGAGCGTGACCAGACAGGGAACACTGCTTTCAGCAGCTCCACACTCCACAGGGAAGGGATCCTTCTGGAACCTTCTTAGCTCTCCTGTGACCAGACACCTGCTGACTTGACTGCAGCCCCCCCACTGCTTCTGTTCCAATCCCTGAATATTCAGAATTTTTCTTTTTTAAATCTGCACAGATGTAACACAGCAAGGAGCCCTGCACACCCTGTAGGTATCACCAGACAGCAACATCCCTGACCTGGAAGTCACCAGCTGCTCCCTCCTCCCACTTTCAGCTCCCACAGCACACCGTACTCACCCACTTGATCCAGCTCTCAGTCTCCTCTTCAGAGAGCCTGGAAATGGTGCGAGGCAGGAACCTGAGCAGGCTCTCCTTGACACAGGAGGAAGCCAGAGTGCCTTCTGCCTCCATCAGGCTGGCAATGACATCAGCGATGCGGCCAGAGCCTTCCACCACCACACAGGGGATCTTGCTCTTGATGGCCACATTGATGGACTAGGGAGGCAGAGAGAGAGAGAGCACTTGAAGCACGGCTGTTCTTAGAGCTTGTTATTGAGCAAGAAAGCCTAGAGAACAACAGAAACCCATGGTCCTCAACAGTATTTTTATTATTATCCACTGATACATTACCAGTGACAACTCTTTGAAGCATCAGCCACCTAATGAGAGAAGGCTGTGAGAGTCCCACACAGAGACTGAGGGTCAGAAATCACCATCTGCCAAATTTCCATAGAATCACAGAACAGTTTGTGTTGAGAGGGACCTTAAACTCATCTTGTTCCAGCCCCTGCCATGGGCAAGGACACCTTCCCTTCCACTAGACTCAGTTTTAGAGTGGATTAGCAGGATCAGGACAATTGCCAAGTGGAAATGGCATTCAGGTCACACAACAGTGCTTCCCAGCTACAGTCACTGCTGGTTTATGGCACAACACTGCTCAGCTGAGACCAAGGGCTTTGGATTTATTTGCTGGAGGCAGAAGCAGCAGTGTTTTACAGAGAGATCACTTCTGTAGCATCACAAGAACATCGAATGCTAATGTTACTGAAAGTTTCCAAGTAGCCACTTAGGTGATTTCTCACACAGCAAAGTTGTACGTGGATAAATAGCATGACAAAAAGCTGCTGAAATCATGCTGGAAGTACCATTAGCCCTCCTGGTGCAAAGACCACAAAAGCAGACATCAATTTCATTTGCATCACTACCCTGAGAACAGAGTCACAGGAACACAAGCTGGCTGCCAGAAAATTGTACAAAGGGAGTCGATGCAAGTTATCATCAAGCACTGGAAAGACAGAACATCTATTAGTTAAGAGGGTTTCTTGGGAACAGAAAAAAAAAATCAACTTGGAGTCATCAAAAACCATGTGCACATTCCTCCTGCCAACTGGAGAGCAGGTCTGTGACAAAGGCAAGGAGACTTTTCTTATCAGCTAGATGAAAGTGGTTTTCTAAAGAAGGGTTCAGCTAAAGTGCATGTTTTACATCACAGGGAATTTAAAACAGAAGCTTGGAACGGTTTTATTTCTTCTCTGCTAAAGCTGATTCTTGTCCTCATGCACCAGTCACCGAGGCTGAGAAAGAGGGAGCCTTTCCTGGCCAGCACTGTTAAGACTGAGGCACGGCAAGGACAGACACCCACAGCACGGAGTCTGCTGTGTCACTTGGGCTGGTCAGAGACTCAATTTACTCCTTGAAGAAATGGCTTCCCCTACAAATGAGCACAAAGGCAGGCACTAATATCTCAATGCACTTGCAACACTGAGAAACAAAAACTCGGCACAAGAGAAAACAGCTTCAAGTTGCACCACAGGAGGTTTAGGCTGGATATCTGAAAAATTCCTCACAGAAAGCGTTGTCATGTGAAGGACTGGAATAGGCTGCTTAGGGAAGACACCATCCCTGAAGTGTTCAAAAATGTGTGGATGTAGCACCTGAGGACATGGTTTAGTGGTGAACACGATGATGGTTCTATGTTGACTGCTGGACCTTGCAATCTTAGAGGTCTTTTCCAGCCTCAATGTTACAATGATTCTATGAAATAGCCAAAAGAGTGGCATGAACCCCTAACTGAACCATCATCCAGGTACTTCCCAGAGGAACCTCTGGCCACGAATTATGCATTTGATTTAACAAGGCTTTTACTCATCCTATTAGGCAGCTACTAAGTCTGTGTTACGTGTAACTGTTTAACAGTGGGTTTGAGGTCTCTCCAAAAAATGTGTAATCATAAGTCAGCCCAGCTACAGCAGCTGGCAGTCAAGTCAGCTCCTTCAGTGATGGCCAAATCCTTTCTTAAACATCAGCAATTTGGAGCTAAAAAGAGTTAGGACATATTCAACACAACCCTTTGAGCACAGCTTTCCTCTAAAACCTGAATGGATACTTCATTTCACCTCAGGACCTCTGATTAACACTTTGCATCTGTATTTGCCTACAATTTACCTACAGGCAAAGATAAAATTCATCATGTGAATGGAACCAAACTCCCAGGAATCAATACAGGGGGGCTGGGATAATGATCTGGAATCTCACACAGGGATTCAGACTCCTTGATTAACACTAGCAATGAAGTGGTAGCAGACACCATGCTTTGAATTCATATTGTTTATCCTCCTGGGATTTGTCTGAATAGTGTAATCAAAATATAACTGTCGTTATTATTAGTTCACTTGCAATGATGCTACCACTGATTCATAATCTGAGCTTTAATTAGCACTGTTAAAGTTGTTATAGTGGTGGTGTGTTCATCCTTGCAGAGTTCCTCTGAACCCCGAGGTCAGTGCTCTTCTCTGTAGGAAGATGGGTTGGGTGCCTGGTTGTAGGGGAAGGATAAAGGTGCTTCAGAGGAAGAAACAGGCATTTCATCATCACCTTGCCTTTCATCTGCTGCCCGTTGGACCGAGGCTGTACAGCAGATATAAAGGCTGTAAAGCAAAATAGTTTGATTGACCTCAACAGTAACAGCACAGCTCTGGTCAGAACGGGAAGTACCAAGATAACATCTACAAACAAAATAATCATCAATATCATGCTGCTTCCACCTTCTTTTCTTTGCTGCATCCTACTCTCTTGCAACACCCAGCCCCTTTTCCAGCTCTTTAGTACAGGCTAAATCAGCTCTTCCTGCTGTTGATCAGAGCTCATCCTCACTGTGACTATTCCCTTCCCACACAGCCTGACTCCACATCCCCTCACTTTGAAATCCCTGGTATCAGGTCCCTTTGCTCCCTCAAGACACTAATCTTCACTCTGGCAAGGTAGATGGGGAAGTAACAACCCTGGTTTTTAACACTGAGACAGATTTCGAAGCCATCTCCCTTTCCCCCTTGCCTAAGTCCCACTTTGACATCCTGTTTCAAGGAACTTCTTTGTTCTGTTCATCCTCCTCCTGTCACCCGTTTGAAGGTGATACCTGGTCCTTCCTCCTATTGGCTTAGAAGGGTCACAGTCAGCAGAGTCCCCCTGCCCTGCTCAGCTGCCAAGATTTAAACTAGGTGTAGATCTAAACTAGATTTAAAATGTGGCCTGTCAGTACTTAAAGGGACATGTAAGAAATGGGGAGAGCGGCCTTTTACACGGGCAGATAGTGACGGGACGAGCAGGTATGGTTTTAAACTACAAGAGGAGAAATTTGCATTTACATTAGGAAGAAATGATTGACTGTGATGGTGGGAAGGCCCTGGCACAGGCTACCCAGAGAAGCTGTGGCTGCCTCATCCCTGGAGGAGTCCAAAACCCGGCTGGATGAGGTTTGGAGCAACCCTGGGATAGTGGAAGGTGTCCCTGCCCATGGCAGGGGGTGGGACTGGGTGGTCTTTAATGTCCCTTCACATTCTGTGACGTGGAAGAACTGAGACAACTGAACTGTCCCAGCCAACAGTTTTCCAGGATGTCAGCCGAAGGCAGAAACTTTGCTCAGAAATTTTAACTGAAACAAACTTCATAGGCTTAAATTGCAAACAAGGTCTTTCTATAGCAAGCTTCAGTAATCAAGCTTCAATAAATAATAGCACTGTCTACTTCATCAAGTTTCTTTTGGAGTAATCAGTCTTCAGTATCATAAAGCAATGTCCCTAACGTCATTCCTGGAAATAAATAAAAGAAATAAACTTACTTTCAAAGTCTCTTTCCCTCCACCTTGGGCAAAACACACAATTGGGATCTTCCCACCATAATTAGATTCTGTGAAATAGGCCAAAAGATTAAATCCATTAATGAAGTTTGAACAACTTATTTTTCCTGAGTACAATGAAAGAATTTCTAAGCCATTCATGCAAATACTAGTTTGCTGTTGATTTTGCCAGAGTTATTAACAGCTCTGTTTTAAACAAAAACTCAAGTTTTGCCTAACATTCTGCATAGCTGACTTCACACACCCTTCTCCAACTGAAGCTTTTCCCTTCTGGAAATTCAAATCTCTGAAGTCTTTAAAGTTTGCTATCTCTGAAGTCCTTAAAATGTAATTTTATTATATTCATTCACTGCCTTGACCATTTTGAGTCACAGTGAAAGGTTCTTATCACAAATTCAAGATACAGAACATCTGAGTTCACATTTTCAACTGTAAAAAAAAGTTAAGAATTCTGTAACTCTAGGAGTAAGTGTTTGAGAGACATTCCAAAAAAACCCCAAACCCCAACAACACCCCCAAAAGTTTTTTAAGAATTTCCTGCTAAGGCATTTGATTTTTTTTTTTTTTTTTACTTTGGTGAAGAAGTGGGTGAAAAAGAGAAATTATTTAGCAGCACTTGCAGATGGCTCAATCACCCTCAAATATTTTGGGAAAAGCTTAATTTCAGCTTCTCCATAGTTGTGCTCCAGCTACCTGGAGTTCAGTGACAGGTGGGATGTGTATAAAACAGGGAGGGAGGGAAGGGCTGTGTGGCTGAAATGAAGCATTTGCTGTGACACAAAGGATGTACAGAAAGGGAGATGAAGGGAGGTGTTGCTCTGAAGAGAGCAGGTTGTTCCTGAAAGAGCTCCAGATGCAGTGCAGCTAACACACAGATCCCTTCCAGCTCAGCAGCCACAGGATGCTGCCACTACTTTTTTATCCCCAGAAAATCAGTGTGGATCAGCCACAGGGCATGCAAAGGCAGGAGGAGGAGGATACCTGGGATAACCCGCTCGGAAATGTACTTCTCCAGCTGGGTCCGCACCTTGGCCTCTACAGTGGGGTGCCCGTGGGTGCCGTTATCAACCAGCAGCAGATGGGTGTGGTTGTTATCCAGGCAGTACAGGGGGTCTCTCTTCAGGTCATCCATGATGTAGTGGGCCAAGTAGTTCCCCTAGGAGCAGGAGCACAGCGTTTGACAGAGAGTCAAGGACACATTCACATTATTTATGTGGCAGGATAATTTTTTAGCCATGTTCAGTAGACAAGAGACAAGGGGGGCTACCCCAGCGTTTCTGGCAGGTAGGATGGCAGTAGCAATGAATATCCTCAACAGCAGCAGCAGGAACAATGTGTCTGTCTTAATTCATGGGAATCCCTACTCTGGGGGAGCACATGGGGATTCCAGAGCTAGAATAACCACGGGAATGGTGCTTATTCCCTAAAGCAATGCCAGACGTGGAGTTAGGGCTGCTGAACTCCCACACAGATATTCCAAAATGTGGCACAGCTGAAATCCCCCTCACCAGGCCTGATGTGTGTGACTACCTTTTGGGCTAAGAACATTTTACTTTCCTCCTGTTCCGGGAAGAGCTCCTGATGTTTTGAGGCCGAACCTCCTCTTTCTTTCCCCACCAAGCCATGCACGTGGCACTTGAGGACATGGTGGTAGTGCTGAGCTGACAGCTGGACTTGATGATCTCAGAAGCAGACAAAGTTTTTCAACCTTAACCCCATTAAGGTTTTCCAGCCTCAGCGACTCGGTGACCCCGCGTTGCTTACGTTGCTGTCGGCCGTGCGGATGAGGGGCTCCCGGTTGGAGATCATGCCCCAGGCCGCGATGCCGATGGCCACCACGTTCTCCTCGGAGCTGCGGCTGATGGTGTTGTCTCTGACCACCTCCCCAATGTACTTCATCAGCCCATAGTGCGTTCCCCCGGTGAAAATCCAGGCTCCTGCAACAACACCCAGTCACCCAGGGGAACACAGTCAAACACCCACCCTCCCAAGGCATTAAAGACATAACCCAACCCCCTTTTGTGACCTTAGGAGTTTATTCTTCAGTTAAACACAAAAGAAATGCTACACACCTCACCTTATGTTACCCTGACTAACTCTCAACCCTGTTACTTCCAAACCACTTATGTCCCACGTGTCCCAAGTGCAGCAGCCAAGCAGAAGCTAACTGAACACTCTGTTTCCCCACTGACCCTTTGAGCTGCTGCCTCTGCAGCAATGAAGTAACAGAGGCGCAGAAGCAGGGGTTACCCTTGGACTGGGCGATGTAGATCAGCCTGCTGAATATCTTGCGCATGCGGGGCTTGAGCGCGAAGTTCTTGGCGCCGCCGGTGACGGAGATGACAAGGTTTGGGGTTTTCAGGTGCCAGTGCTGGGTCATGAGATCATAGAGTGTTTCTGAGTCTGTGTCGCACGACAGGCGGATGTACTTGGGGGGAGAAAATAGGAGAACAAACAGAGCAGGAGATAAATCAAGGTGGCTGGGAACAACCCAGGGATTACATTTTCTTCTCTGCTGTACAGCCTCGGTCCAACGGGCAGCAGATGAAAGGCAAGGTGATGATGAAATGCCTGTTTCTTCCTCTGAAGCACCTTTATCCTTCCCCTACAACCAGGCACCCAACCCATCTTCCTACAGAGAAGAGCACTGACCTCGGGGTTCAGAGGAACTCTGCAAGGATGAACACACCACCACTATAACAACTTTAACAGTGCTAATTAAAGCTCAGATTATGAATCAGTGGTAGCATCATTGCAAGTGAACTAATAATAACGACAGTTATATTTTGATTACACTATTCAGACAAATCCCAGGCTCCAAGTGCGTGGTGTCCCTACCACAGCACATACCCACTCCAGTGCTTCAAGTATAACACAAAACAAATACATCAAATATGTAGTAAAGCTTGAATCCTCTACAGAGATGCCAAAAAGAACGTAAGAGAGATAATCTGGGTTCAGGTGGACTCAGTATTGCCTCCATTTATGCAAAAGCCTCTCTGGCCTTATCTTGCTTTGCTATTCAAAAGCAAAGTTTCAAAAGCACAGTTTCATCACTTTTGGAAGACACTCATGACTGCACAACCCAAATGAGGGGATGAAAGGGAGTAGCTCGGACCTGAATCACAGAGGATTCTGTATTTGCAGGAGAGCAAAATCAAAGGATTACTTTGAGGAAGAAATGTCCCCATCTTGAGAAACACTGAGCTTGAATGAAAACATTCATGTGTTCCAGGACAGGTTCTCAGGAGGAGTTAAGGCATTTAGGGCATCACAGAGGATGCTGAGCAGCCTCCGGCAGCTACACAGGAGAACTAAGGGACTCCCACACCTTCTGCCCTAAGAAGCTTTACCTGCATGAAACTTGGGTGTTTTTCTGGAGAGGATCCCCCATATGAAAGCAGGGCTACCAGGAAAATGACCTGGTCAGCCCTGCCCACAGCAAACCCTGTCAGCTCCTCTCCAGCGGGTGAACTCCTTGGCTCAGCCGCCTCCCTCCTCCGAAGTACAACGGTGCCATCTCCTGGTACAGCTGGATGCTGCTCCCAGACCATGGCCGTGATTCAGAGAAGCCTTTTTTGGATTTGGGCTCCCAGAACATAAAATGCAGCGACTGCGATGCCCGTGGATGTTAGAGGGTCTGAGCAGCACAGCAGAAGCAAAGAGCTCGGAAGCTGGACTTACAGAGGGTAGGATTTTACAGAATCCCAAAGTGGTTTGGGATGGAAGGGACCTTAAAGCTCATTTAGTCCCACCTCCTGCCATGGGCAGGGACACCTTCACTAACCCAGGCTGCTCCAAGCCCCAGTGTCCAGCCTGGCCTTGGACACTGCCAGGGATCCAGGGGCAGCCACAGCTTCTCTGGGCACCCTGTGCCAGGGCCTCACCACTCTCACAGGGAACAATTCCTTCCCAATACCCCATGCAATCCTGCCCTCTGGCAGGGGGAAGTCATTCCCCCTTGTCCTGTCACTCCATCCATTGACCCAAGTCCCTCCCCAGCTCTCCTGGAGCCCCTTTAGGCACTGGAAGAGGCTCTGAGGTCTGTCTGGAGCCTTCTCCTCCCCAGGCCTCCCACTCTGTCCTCAAATCTCTTTATGGATCTGCTCACATCTCATTTCTGCTCAGAACTTTCCAGGACTCATCTGTCCTAAAAAGGACAAGGCAGGGTATAAAACTTCCCATCCTTCACTGATAATTGACAGCAATTCTTAGGTCACCCTGAGCTTGAAGTCCTCCCTGCTGTGCATGAGTCAACAGAAAATGCTTGGCAATCTTCAGGAGCAGCAGGTGCCTGCTGTGTAGGGAATAGAGATGTGATTCCAGCCAACATTCTGATGGGATGGACTAGGAGACTCATAAGGAGTGTTTGAACAAAGTATGCTCTGAAATATGCACAGTGGCCTTGAGAGTCTGCATGAAACAACTGTGGGCACATGAACTGATTTTCAAACGTGGAAGTAGGGAAGACACAACCTAAGGAAAGAACATCTAACCTTTGAGGAGTCTAAAATATTGCAACAGAGCAAAGCGCTTCTTGTTCCAGTAAAGTCACAGCAAAGCAGTACAAAGCTGAAATATGCATATCAAGAAATATACGAAGCACATGGATCTGTTTAAGCATGATTTAAAACTTTCACTCTCATTCCCCACTGAAATGCCTCTTATTTCTGCTATTTTGCATAAAACAAACCAAATTAATTTACGTAGCAGGCTCTGATTTTCCTCATTTATTTTGATTGTCTCAAGCAACCTGCACTGGTGTTAAATATTAGCCATTTAGAGGAGGCAGATGAGCTCAGCCACATGTGACTCCTCACAAGCATCAGTATAAATCACCAAAAAGAGCAACAACAGCTATTTTCTTCTTCCCACACCTCCACTGTCCCTACTCCAAGCAAAGGCACAAGGAAAAAAGAAAAAAAACAAGAGACAGAATAAAACTTTTGAAGCTCCACAGACATGTTATATCCCTCCAGAATTTACTCTCACTGTCGCATCTCCATCCTGGGAAACACTCAATATTCAACTGGTTATAGACCTGAGCAAGCTGGTCTATGTGGATATAAAATAATACTTGAGTATCATGCTCATTCACTCATTCTCCTGCTGTGCCTGGAAAAAGCTGACCTCTTTTCACTCCCATCACCAGCCTAACCAGCAAGTAACACAAGAAATTATCCTTTGTTGCCTTGAGAAACAAGCTTGCGTCCCTTGTAGCCTAACTCCTGCCATTAGAAATAAAATCCACTTTGCCTTCCTTGCTTTTGAGAAGCTCCCACTGGTACCCAACAGGAATACCCTTAATATTTCCACTTACCTTTCCTCTTTTTCCCAAGTTTTCAAACTGAATGTCCCCAAAGGCATCGGTAGGAAGCTCCTTCGTGTGCTTCTTGTAGTTCCATTTCTCGGTGGTGTTCACCTGAGTGCCCTCAATGTGCTGATTTTCAGGGTATCCACATTTACATAAGTTACCCCTGAAAGAAGAGTGAACACACACGAGACCCCTCAGTTACCCTGAGCACAGAAAAACGAGCTCTGACAGCAAGGGAAGCACCAGGTGGAGCTACAGAACCCGTGTGTGTCAGACTCTGCTGGGATTTGCCACCTAACAAAGCAGAGCAGCACCTAATCCTGCTTCCTCCCCCATAACCTGCTTCTGCCCAGCCCTGGGAAGTGGAATACAGCTCGGGAACCAGCCTGTGCTGAGGGATGAGGGGGCACCCCTGGATGGGCCTCAGCTAAGTGACAAACCAAGGGACACCAGTGGTGTGATGTTATACTCTACAACTCAGCACTGAAGAAATCAACCCAAAATGTGGCATCAGGACCTCACCTGATGCTAACCTGAGGTGTACAAGGGGTTTTTTCCACTTTTTGTGCTCTTAACCACATAGGATGAGTTCACTGCATCTCCTCTCCCACGTAACAAGTGACAGGACAAGAGGGAAAGGCCCCAAGTTGTGCCAGGGGAGGTTTAGCTGGGATATTAGGAAAAAAAATGCATGGAAATGGTTGTTAGGCATTGGAATAGGCTGCCCAGGGCTGTGGTGGAGTCACCGTCCCAGGAAATGTTCCTGCAGGAAGAATCTGCACTTGGGTTGTGCAGGACTAGTTGGAAAGGTTCGGAGAACTCTTTTCCTAGGAAAAAGCTGCAGCAACATCCACGAAGTGTTCTCCACAGCCCATATCCCTGCTTCCTCAGAGGACACAGAGAAGGGGTAATTGCTTGTCTCCTTCAGAGAGGTTCCTTCTACTCTGCTGTAACTTGCAAATCAAGCCAGCTTACCTTAAAAATATCTGGACAAAAATAACCCAGCAAGTTCTGTAATCCTTTCCCAGTAGGCTTGTAGGAAGAGAAGCTGATGAGAACCAGCTCCTCCATCCTTTGTTGGTGCTTTGCCAGACATCCCATTTTTGGTGGCAGAGGAGGACCCTAAGTGAGACTTTCTGAAATGAGATTAATTTCCCTCCCTCTCTCTGAGGCATTTTTCCTCCCAGCTTCAGAGAAGAGTGGGGTCAGAGAGCCCTCAGAGCTCAATATTAGGATTTCTGCAGCTGTATTAGTTTTATCACTTTTCTCTTGAGACTGAAAAAAAAAAAAAACCCCAAAAACTCAAAATAATGTTATGGTCCTCAAACTAGCCCTGCACAGGTACCTGTGCCTAAAAATGGAGCCAGTATAATATCCTGTCTTAAGAGAACATCAGTCTGAGCTAAACCTAGTGCCTGTGTAAAGGCTGGTGCATGAAATTTGTGACTTGGGTTTAAAAGGAAAATTAAATTTATGCAAACCTCTGATATAGACACACCTTGTCATACACCAGTACCAGTGCTGCATCCTTAAAAGCACCTATATATTGCCACAGTTATGCTTCCAATAGAGAATTTGATATTAAACCCTGTGACAGAGCTGCTGGAGAGTCAGACCCCTAGTTTTGCATCAAATTACTTGTCGAGTAACTCAAGAAGAGTGAGATGAGATTGCACTGCTAGATTCAGATTCTGAACAAAAAACCCCAAAACTTTACTCCCCGCTTTTGCAGACAGAAACCCCCTCATCTTTCAGCCCCCCCCCCACCCCGTTCTTGAAAAGCAAGAGGAAAGTATCTCCTTACATTGACTTGGTGTCTTTTGTAAAAAAGACACATTCTCTCTTCTTAAAGTTTTCTTGGATGAAGTTGACCAAATCCTGTAAAATAATTTTTAAATGTTTATTTCTGATAACTCACAAAACAGAAGAGACCTCAGTAACAGCACAGTCAGTTTGAACACAGAGATACTGCTTAAAACACTATGGCAAACGTTCTTCCCAATGGTAAAAAAAAATAAAGATTATAAAAAAAAGAGAAGACATTAAAGTTCTTTAGGATAGGGGCTATTTTAATTCAACACACAAAGACCCCAGCAGGAGTCCAGAACAACTAAGTTCTTCTTTATGGGAGCTCAGTGGAATGAGAAGTCTCTGCAGACTGTTTAACCATTAACTCTCTTATTAACCTTGAAACGCCCTGGAGAAGCTTTCACACTTGGGGAATGCAAATTCATCCCTAATCTGCCCCTTCGAGCTAAGAAAGCAAAGAGAAATTCTCACTTGCTGATAAAGGGTTGGGGGTTTTATGTTTGCTTTCAAACACAGCTTGGATTTGCAGGGCAAGATTTCACTTGGGACAAAAAGGGAAGACGTGCAGCTATAGTTGAGTTCACCAGTTTGACACAACACTTGTGGTTAATCAGCAGGTAGAAGCAGTTATTCCAAATAGAGAAAACATTACACGCATTATATCCATAACAAAGAAAATGGAAGAGAACGCATTCAACCAGTAAAGGTCGTTCAAGACCAAAAAAATAAAAGGGAGAGGGAAGCACTTGCTAAAGTCCTAAGAATCAGCCATTCGGCCTTCTGCGAGCCATCAGGAGCAGGGAATCTGCCAGGCAATTGCTGGCATCAGCAAATCGTGCAGACACGAAAGGATGTTTAACATAACTATACATTGTCTGCCTTGGCCATCAAGCTGCGGAGAAGAGCTTGGGGTGGTTCTTTACACAGACAAAATTGTCTCTTGCTGCAACGTGAAAAAGGATTTAAAACCAGAAGTGACTAAGAAAGCACGATAAAGACCGACAGGGTTCAAAAGGAACGCAATACACCCTTAGAGTTTCACCATGTCAGCTGCTGCTTCAAGGTCACTGGTTAGGAAAACTTCTCCATAAAGGGAAAAGTGACAAATCCATCATCCTGCTCCTGACTTGAACGAGTTCACCACCACTGTGGCCCCTTCCCAAGACACCAGGGTGCACGAGGTACTCACAGCATCGCTGCAAGCCACGTCTATGCTGCGAGACATGCTGGAGTACAGGAGTCTGGTACTCTCAAAATTGCCATTTCTTCGGTGTCTCATGGTGCCCATGGAAACCTGGAAAAGCACGGTAGAGGGGGAGATGGAGGAGCACAAGATATCAGCAAGGATACTTTGTGCCCTAGGAAGGCAAGAAAGAGGTTATTTGAATCCAGCATGAAGAATTAGGAAGGGTATTATTCCTAAAATGTGAAACAAAAATTCAGAAAAAAATCTTTTCTGCTATTCCATACTACAAAGAGACTTTGTTTTTTCTTTGCCCTCTCCAAAAGAACTTCAACTCAACATCCTTTGAGAATGGAACATACCTTATATGCCATCCCATTCAATTCATTCCCATATCTTAACTCCTTTGTCTCTGATGAGCTTAGATACATGAACAGTCCTTAATCCAATGCATTTACAAATTAAAGGGAATATTAAGAAAAAACATTTCACACAGAGAGGAAAAACTGCAGTGTTAAAGCAGTTGGCCCAGCAGGACACCAGGAGCAGCACCCATCACTGACCCCACTCCTGGAACAAGCACAGTCAACATGTGCAAACTGAAGGGTACATGGATTTAAAGGACATTGGATCCAAAAGTTAGGAAGTGACCTGTGGAAGCAAACATATTTCAGCTGCCCTCTAAAGCAGACCTCTGTGTTGAAGTCATTGTCTTTGAATGAGTACCACTGCACATGCAGCAAAACACAGAACAAAATCATATTTATTCTACTGCAAAATCTTGAATTCCCTTCATGTTACTCTGTGAATAATACTGAAAAAGGCCTTTATCTGGAAGAAAAGCTGTCAGCCAGCTAACATGGGGAGCTCAGAGCCTACTTGTACTTCCACCACTGTTTTCTCTCCTGCCTTTTCCCTGGCCGTGTGCTCTGGGTTTGCCTCTGGGGTGACACTGCCACTGTACGGCACACAACATATCCCTCCCAGGCACAGCAACGCTGAAGCATCACCCTGTAAATATAGAACTCCTGAGAGCCAAGAACCAGCAAGTGTGAAAATTTCCTTGGGGCACTCGACACAGTAGGAATGGCATAAGGCAGTGGGAAGCTGCAGTTGTAAACAGAACGATGGAATGTGATGTGAGTGAGCCCCCAAAGCAGTAAGAAAAGGCAAGTTTCCACAAAAACATGTATATTTATGTGTTATTGCTATTTTAAAAATCCTTTGAAAAACATTTCGTGTTGAGGGGGAGCATGATTGACTCAGTGTTGTTTACTGTGCATGGCAGAAGCCCTCAGCTACTTCCCCCAAATTCTGCAGCATGCCCAGGACCTCTATCACTGGTAAATGATGGAGGAGCACAGAAAAAGCCCTCTTCCTCCTTCCCAGTTTCTGCACAGAACAGGAATGATTTCAACCCAAAAAAAGGCAAAAAAAACGGCTGGAAAGTAAACAGCTGGAAGGCTGGGCCCAGAGACTGGGGGTAACAATTAAATCCAGGTAGTGGCCAGTCACCAGTGGGGTTTCCCAGTATTGGGCCCAGTCCTGTTTCATATTTGTGTCTTTATCAATGATCTGGATGAGGGATCGAGGGCACCCTGAGGGAGTTGCAGACACCAGGTTGGTGGGATGGGGATCTGCTGGAGGGCAGGAAGGCTCTGCAGAGAGATCTCAGCCTGGATCCAGGGGCTGAAGGTCACCAAGGCCAGGGGCCAGGTCCTGTCCTTGGGTCACAGCCACCCCATGGAACACCCCAGGCTGGGAGAAGAGCAGCTGGAAAGCTGGAAAAGGCCCTGGGAAAGTGCTGGTGACGGGGCTGAACATGAGCCCAGGGGGCACGAGGCCAATGGCCCTGGGCTGTGCCAGCCCTGGTGTGGCCACAGCCCCAGGGCAGGGCCCGTCCCCTGTGCTGGCCCTGCTGAGGCCCCTCAGGGCTGTGTCCAGTTCTGGGAACTCACAGCCAGAGGGACACGGAGGGGCTGGAGTGTGTCCAGGGCAGGGAACGGAGCTGGGAAGGGGCTGGAGCCCCAGGAGAGGCTGAGGGAGCTGGGAAAGGGGCTCAGCCTGGAGAAAAGGAGGCTCAGGGGGCCCTTGTGGCTCTGCACAAGTCCCTGACAGGAGGGGGCAGCCGGGGGGGTCGGGCTCTGCTCCCAGGGCACAGGGACAGGAGGAGAGGGAACGGCCTCAGGCTGGGCCAGGGGAGGTTTAAATTGGTTATTAGGAAAAATTTCATCACTGAAAGGGTTGTCAGGCATCAGAATGAAGATGTCACCTTCCACAGAGCCCCGCCACAGGTATTTGGGATTCTCAGCCCAGAGGAACAACAACTACCACCCCCTTTCCTCCGAACTCCTTTGTTGTGGGAATCTCTTAATCGCGGATCCAAAAGTGACCGGGGAGGAAAACCTGACTGAGAATAAGGGACCCAAACCTGGTCAGCAACAGTAATTGATAAGGGTACGTGGAATGTGGGAATGTTTATTCCAAATAGGTTATCTCTGATGGGGCAGGCTTGTCAAATAGGATACCAAGGAAAAGAGGGAAGCTGTACACAAAATATAGAGAAGCTCAAAGCTGGCAAACATCAGAGAGACATGAAAAAACACCTTTGACAGTCACAGGCAGCAAGAAACTTCATGAAACTGGGACTTGGCAGCTGATAAGGATGGAAACCTGAGGTTTAAGGACACTGGCAACTCTGCACTGGGACACATATTTCCTAATTTCCTAGTAACCCAGAACGCAATTCTTAATATTTCATATGATTAATGTTCAGTGTAAAGATGGGTTTAAAGCTGTAATTCAAGATAAAAGCCCCATAGAGGGAAATTACATTTTGGTCTGGATCTACACAACTTATTTATTGACAGTTTTACTTTCGTTGTTGATTTGTTTAATAAAGTTTAACACCAGAAAACTGACTATGGACATAACTGTACTGAGAGAAGATTAAAAGGAAACAAGGGCATTAAATTATTAATTCCAAACACTACAGGATTTGAAGTTTGCCTTGCTGCTTTTGTAAATAATTAATAACGAGCATGCAGCAAACAAACTGAAAAAAGTTAGCGAGAGTGCACAAAAAACCCCTGAAAACCTGGGATTCAACTTTAAATTCCGAAAAGCCTCACTGATAGCTCAGTGTTTAGCTGATACTAGTGAGCTACGCTCATTAACTCCGTGAGTGTTGGAGATAACACAACAATTATACGTATTTTAAAAGATGTTACACAGCTGCTGTCCACGGAATAGGCAAACAGTTCTTTTCCCACCACACTTCCAACCCACTAAATTAAATATAAAAGACATTTAACGCGTTCAGGCATAACTTTCTTAAAACAACACATACTGAGTATAATAGCCATTAGATAAACTCCAAATTGCTCCTCTAAAGTGTAAAACTAATACTATAACTTCCAGAGCACTTCAAGGAGCATGTTCCGAGGAAATCTTCAGCTTGAGGTGACTTTAAAAAAATGACAAAAAATATCTAGTTCTAAAGAGACAATTAAGAGGCTTTTAGAAACTTGTCTGCAACTGAAAAAGCAAGACCAGCTCCATTCTCAGGAAGCTTCCAGATAAACGTAATCACTATTTGCATTAACAATTCCCGAAACTGGCTTAATGTGAAACCTCTCCAAGAGCAGAGGATGTCCCCGAACTTCAGCTGCACCGCTCCCACAATTTCAACAAATTCAAAGTATATTCTCTTAAGGACCGAAAAATCAACATTTAACCAGTAGGCACAGACTTACCAAAGTCTCCAGAATATGCCCCAGGACTCCTTCTGCAATCATGACTCCAAG
This sequence comes from Orthonyx spaldingii, assembly GCA_013397795.1. Taxonomy (NCBI): domain Eukaryota; kingdom Metazoa; phylum Chordata; class Aves; order Passeriformes; family Orthonychidae; genus Orthonyx; species Orthonyx spaldingii. Next base: position 412,390 of record VZTJ01002055.1, on the reverse strand, counting down.
AGGAAGGTTTTGAAATACTTGAGCTTGCAAAGCCCCACCTTTATCTGTGTCATGCCTTCCTTTTAAGGGAGGGCGGGATCATGGCCAGGAGCAAGGAACAGCAGAGTTATTCACCAGTTACTAATGAAGGCTTCGTTGCAGCAGGGTGCAGGGAATAGCAGCCGCAGGTTATTTGTAAGAGAGATGTCCCACCTGCTGCCCATGGACTGCAGGAACAGATAACACCGCAGTTCCTTTGTGTCATCGACAGCACCAGTAAAAAGCCAAAAGAAAACGCTTGCCGAAACAAATAATTAGATTTTAATGTAGCAGAAGATAATGAAGCAGTTATAAAATCAACACCTATTAATCTAATTTACTACAAGGTTGTTGAAGCACTGTTGAGTGCAATAGAGGATTTTACAAGCGGTTTTACTAAAAAAAATCAGACTCAGTTCCTTAATTTTTTTGTTTGACACTCAACTCAGCATGGAGTAATCTGGTTTTCTCCTACCTTTAACTTTTTTCACTCAGGTAAAAGCAATTTCTACTGCTGTGATATTCAGTGACTCCTTGAGAGATGGATTGTTCCCAGACCACCTTCCTTGCAGAAAGTAGTGCTGTGCCATTTGCTGCCGGAGAACCTTCTACAGCCTTTTAAATACCCAGTTTGGACCCACTTCAGGCCAGGTTGGACAGGGCTTGCAGCAGCCTGATCTGGCGGAAAGGTCCTTGCCCATGGAAGGGGCTGGAAAAGTTGAGCCCTTCAAACCTAAATCATTCCAGGATTTTAAGTTTCAGAGTAGTTTTTCCTTCTGTGATGGAAGGTAGGTTTATTTATCTTAAATCTCACATTACCTTGGCATATACACATCTGCATTTTCATGAATTATCACTTAGGGGCTTCACCCCATATGGCAGCATCTAACAGCTCCCTAAAACACGTGTGTGTTCAGCACAAAGACAGAACACATCCAGTGATCCACTGCTCCTCAGGAACACAGAAAAAATATAGATAAAGACTCACAGCTAAACTTGAGAAGCAGCTAAACAGCTCCTGTGCATCTTCTGTCACCCTATGTCCCTAAAGCACAGTTTTCAGGGACAGTAGCACTATGGTCATGCAGCAACATTCATGAAGTACTGAACATGAATTTTTACTGTGGTTTATACCTGCAGATAGTCCGTTAATCACTGCCATGTGAAATCTGCCTGGCTGGTAACTCTCAAGAAAAACAACTACTCAGTACATAAATGGAGAGCTCAATTATTCCTTTTTAAAAGTTGGTCCACAGCTGAGGAACGAACCCTTCTGCCTGGTCCTCTTAGGTAGAGCAAACTTGGAAAAGAGATTTTTTGAGCTACCTTGTGGTTCTCAAGTAAGAAATTTGGCATCCCAAACATAAGCCAAAGATGCTGTCTGAAAGTTTTTAGGGCAAAGATAATCAGTGTTTTCCAAACACAAGAGCACCTCCATAGGCAATAATTCACACTTCCCAGCGTTCCTCCATTCTTGGTCTGAGATTGCACACACAGGAATTCCAAATCTAACGGAAAATGTTAATATTTACTCTATTCCAGCAAAATCAGGGTTGACTCCAGCAGAGAGATTTCAGTGAGAGCTTGCCCAACTGCACAGCAAGTCCTGTCTCTCCCAATTCACAGAAGTTATGTAACTCTGGTTTTGGACTAGACAGAGCTATTTGTGAACAATCAAAAGGTGTTGTTACGGATCCTGGCCAAAGAACTCCGTGTCTTTCTGGTGAATGAAGTAAAAACTGTCATCCTCAGGATGAGAATCCATGTTATCTATGCAGGAATCAAAATGCAGCAAGCCCTTGTATTACTAAGAAGTGGAAATTCACATAGATACAAAGATATTTTCCATTGTATTGAGAGCAGTGAAGAGACTGTAAAGAAAAAAGATTCTTCTGCATCTGAATAAGCCTTATGGTTGTTTAAAAAGAAGCATAAAGCCAGAGAGCAGTTTTAAGGAAAATGGTGCCTGAAGAGCTACACGGATTTGAGCTCTGCAGCCCCCACTGTGTAGAAAAATAGGTACAATGGGATTTAATTCAGTGGCTGCCTGTAAATCACTTTCTATCCCAGAACTTGTGAAAGCTTGAGAAGAGCTTTTTATGGCTGAAGGGAGAATTGACAATACACCTGTGAAATCAAGTAATGTCACAGAATCCAGAATGGTTTGGGTTGAAAGTGACCTAAAAGCCCATCCCATCCCACCCCCTGCCATGGGCAGGGACACCTTCCACTGTCCCAGGCTGTTCCGAGCCCCAATGTCCAACCTGGCCTTGGACACTGCCAGGGATCCAGGGGCAGCCACAGCTCCTCTGGGCACCCTGTGCCAGGGCCTCCCCACCCTCACAGGGAAGAATTTCTTGCTAAAGTCTCATCCTCATCGTCTCCTCTAAATCTCTCTTCTTTCAGTTTAAAAATGCTTCCCCTTGTCCTATCACTATCTCCCTGTGTAATACATATTAACTCCACTGGAGAGTTTATTTAGGAGAGGGTTTGTGTGTCTTTTTAAATTGAGTTAGTTCACCACATCAAGCAACATTTTTAATGCCAAGGGACTGTCATGGGCTGACAGCATTGAGATCACCATTACCGGCCATGAAATCCTTTTTTAGGAGCAAGGTTGGTTTTGGCTAAGCTTTGAGCCACACATTATAACCTGGTCCAGTGGAAGGTGTCCCTGCCCATGGCAGAGGGTGGAACAAGATGAGCTTTAAGGTCCCTTCCAACCCCAAACATTTTGGGATTCTCTGATTATTACCCCACTGTTTCAAGGCAATGTCTTACTGGAGGTTTGTATGTGGGGTTTCAAAGCTTATGCTCCACATAATCCAATAGTTAAAAGTATGATGGATCAAACTGGCAAAAAACCTAAATACTTACTCTGTTGAGTGCTAATCACCACCATTCCCTCATCTCAACTCTCCCCATGGATTGCCAGAGAGAACAAAATGTCAAACACCATCGTAGAACAGCCAGGGTACTTACTAATTACAGCAGCTCAAACAAAGTGTTACATGGAGATTCACAAAGAACATTTCTATCCCCGAAATCCCTGGGGATTTCTCCTGCTTTGGCTGCAAGCTGTTACTACAGCTCCTGTTTCTGAGCAGGAAACAGGCACTGCTGCAGCTGCACACAGAATTTCATTCGCTGTGCATGACCTGCCTCGTGTACCCCTTTACTGCTTGTATGAAAACCCACTTCTCCCCTTTTTATCCAAACTGCAGAAGCCCACCTTGAACAGGGGGAACAGCTTGTGTGTGGCTCCTCACCCTTTTTATGTTGGGATTTGGGATTCATAACCTAAATGGGAACTATAAGATAACACCTGAGCACTTCTCATCCTCATTAGCGCCTCGAACATAACGAGCATGAGCGCAACAAACCTGGGGAGAAATACAGAGAATTATCTGCCATAACAATACAGGCAATTTTTGTTGGCTTAATTTTGGATTGTATTAAGGCACAGTAAGATGAGGAGCCACAGGTCTTCTTCACTGCAAGAGAGGACAATGAAACTACTCAAACTATAGCTGAGTCCTACCTGAAGCACGGGTGGGATAAGTCCTATTGCATACAAATTTGGCAATAGAACACAGACAGCACAACTTCTTTGGGGTTTGAGTCTTTAAAAATGTTGGAAAAGCCTGAAGAGCACTCTTCTGCGGTGACAACTGCTCAGGTTCTCTGTGCAGGCAACTCTGTCTGGTCCCTCCTTTATTCCTGCATTCAGGAAGGCAGGTGCACTGCTGGAGACAAACCAAGTTTCATAGAAGGTCCCAGCTCCAGTGATTCTTGTTCATTTTGAATGGAAAATGTTGTAGAGTGGCATATTTCCATCTGACTGCTCAAGTCACAGGGATTTTTAATTTAATATTAATTAATGAAAGCAATTTTTAGGCATTTACCTAAGAATGTAACAGAATTCCATCAAGCCTACAATGACACACTAAAGAGAACACAGCCTGGTGCAAAATGGCAATATTTTGGCAATTACTGATGTTGGAACTGTTCAAAAAGGGATTTTTAATGGGATTTAAATCTATTAGAAGCACTTCTGACTAGTCTGAGTGTCAAACGAGTCTCACTGAAAGAGAAGAGTCTCCTGGAAAATTTAAATGTGACCCTGCGGCGATAAAGACCTAATGCTGTGGGACCTTGAAAGCTGGGATACAACAAAGCAGAGAGCTGTGGTCCTGCCCTCCCTCATCACCCATCCTGCAGTCCACAAGCATTTAAAACCCTTTTTAACAATTTACATTCCTAAATGCAGACACTTGTATTTCCTTTCAGTGTGAGAGTGCATTGCATTTGAAGAACAATGAAATCATTCCGATGTGCATGTCAGCCCAGAAAGCTCTAAAAGTGCATTTTGGTGTGAAATATTAATAGGTAGGAACAGAACACTGGCAGATTCTTTCTGTAAAAGCCCTAAAAATAAAGAAAAATAAATCCACCAGAAAGAATCATGCAATTTTCAGCTTATCAGTGTTGAGTGACTAGAAACTGTGCACCTCAGGCTTTTATACACTTAATTTGATGGAAATGTTCTGAGAAAGTGTTCATCAAGCCTTAAAAATGAGGAGAGGAGAGGAGAGGAGAGG
>VZTJ01002055.1:325248-407593 GCA_013397795.1 Orthonyx spaldingii | reverse complement strand
AGAGGAGAGGAGAGGAGAGGAGAGGAGAGGAATGCTTGAGATCAGCAAAAAAAAAAAGCAAAACCCCAAAGCCCAAACAAAAAGGAACAAGAAGGCTCTAATCAACACAGTAGTCAATTGGAGTCTCACTCCCACCAGTTTCAATATAGTAGGCTCACAGCTACAGCTCCATGGATTTCTTGGAATTTAGTAATAAAAACGTACATTAATCCAGAATAATCCAATTGATGACAATCACAGGGAATTCTACAGCGTTAACATTTGTTCAACATATGGACTCAGCAACAAAAACTTTCAAAACTGAAAAAACCTTAAAATTTAAAATAATCAATTAAATTCTTTTCACTTCTGCATCAAAACTAAACTTCATGAAAACCACCTTCATGAAAAGGAAGGACACATTTCAATAATCAGGTATGTTTGAATATAGCTAGAATATTTCAGGAAAGTATCAAGTTCATTCATTTTGAAGGCTCCTGGTAATATTGTTAGAAGATTCAGAGTATTATCCTTAGTAATAACTGGTATCACTCACTGTTGTAAAGTTCAGAACTGAGCCAAACTGTGTAATTTTTCTGTTTTAAGAGTTTGTGCATAATTTCCTATGCCTATTTTGCATGCACTGAGATCATACACATAAATCAAAGCCATACAGCACAAAGACAAGTGGTAACACCAAAGAAAAAGCTCTCAAATCTTCATGTAATCCAAAGAAACTCCTCCAGTGAAGAAGTACATCTGTTTCCACAGAGCCATATGACTAAAAACACGCTGCCAAATTCATCTAATATTCAGTGAAAATTAACATATGCTTGGGACTATTTCAGTCTCCGTTCTCTGGGAGCTGGGTGTAACGTGCAAGCCTTGCACATCTATTCCAGTCTCACACCACTGTGTGGGTGATGGTCTGTGTCAGCAGCAGGCAGTGAATTATCCCACCTCAAAAAGCTCCACTTAATCAGATATCCAAATATATCTCGGGTAAAATGCCTTTAATCCATGGAAATCCGTTGTGTCAGTGGGAAGGTACCTCTAGAGGTCCAAACAAGTCAGAACTAAACTATTTGACTCAAGAGCTCAAAGAACATAAGTCCCAGGGTCTCTCCAGACTCTTTCCTAGTGTTTGAACATCCTCTGTGGATTTTTTTCCTCACTATCAGAAGACCCCAGAATGGTTTGGGTTGGAAGGGACCTTAAAGCCTATCTCACTCCATGGGCAGGGACACCTTCCACTCTCCCAGGCTGCTCTCCTACTTATTCCTTTGTTCCAGCTTGTGTCCAGTGCCCCATTCCCGCACACCTCTGACAAGCCTGGATCCATTTTCTCTCCACATTCCCATGTCAGGAAGTTGCAGATACTATTAAGATCCCATAGCACGTTTCCATCTCAAGCTCTCCTTGTGCACTGGGGTCGGAACTAGATGATACTTAAGGTACTTTCCAACCAGGAAGATTCCAGGACATTTTTATTAACCTAGGACAGGATTTACCTGGGAGGGGACCAAAAACATGCGGTCAGGCAATTACAAACCTCTAGTTAAGCTATGGAAAAACTCATCAGCTTTCAGGAATATCCTGCCTATTCCCAATCCCTGACCAGGTTGATCAGAGATAACTTGTACAAGTCTTGTTGCTTTCTATTTTCCTGCTGCCACAGAAGAAATAGGGACAGAAATCATGAATCATCAATCCCATGGAGCTAATATTAAGACAGTGCCAGGAGAAATGTTCAGCTGGAAAGTGTGGTTGGAAATCAAATGAGCTGTGACATTCACCCCAGATCACTTTGAACAAGTTGCTTTCTAAAAACAACACAGTGATGGGAAGCCAAGGACACCTTTGAGTTTTGAAATAAAAAAGCTGGATTCAGTTGAACTTGCTGAAACGGGAAGCAATGAAAAAGTAAGTGTCAGGGAATTCAGAGATGACAAACAGAACACAAGTACCCTTGCCAAATTCACAGGCAAAAAAATAAAACAGCCACCCTCCAGGTTTGAGGTGGGAAGTTCTGGCTGAATTATCTCTTTTGAGTGGTCTTCACAGAGAAGACCCAACCCCTTGAAGGCTCTAAAATGCTTTGCATTACTTAATAATTTGTTCTCAGCACAGCTGCTGCTGGAAAGTCAGTTTGAGAAAAGTAGGAGGATGGGAGGAAACGGCTTCCAAGAAATTTAGCTCAGGTCACAGTCAGCAAGAACTAGCTGTCCCCCCCACCCCAAGATGGGAATGTTCAGAAAAAGTTTTGAGCTAAAAAGAGTCTTCAAGGAAGCACTAAAGACAACAGCTCTGACAAGAATTTCAGCACACAGGGAGAGGTGAGGAGGAAGAGCTAGAGTCAATGGAAAAAAATCCCCTGGAGGCTGAGGTCAGACTGATTAAGATGCTGTTTCAGTCAATATCCGCTGAAAACCATAGCTGAAAGCAAACAAATACTAAATATACTTTTTCAGAGTCTTACAAGGAAAAGACTCTCATGGAAAATGTATGAAGAAGCTTCCAAGTAATTATAGATTGGCAAAGGTATATTTCTTTCCCTGACCATTATTTTAATTAATTATTAATCAGCTCCTACTGTCAAGCCTATGTGCTTGAAAACACCGAGCAGTGTGTTCTTTATAAGGGGTTGTTTATCAACTTGATTTTATGTCCATCAAACAGCATTAAAATGAAAGATAAGTGATTTAGAGCAAAGCATGAATTTGATCCACTCACTCATGCATTTCATTGCTGTCCCAAGCCCATGAGGAGCTTGGTGTCTGGGGAGGTGGGTGGCTTTGATCGACTGTGAGGGTAAGAACAGCTTAAGCCCAAGGTCAGGCACAAAGGGGAAGTGATGACTTGTTTGGAGTTCCACTTCTGGAGATCTGCTGCTTCTGTAGGCACTGCTGCTGCTTCTGAGACACCCCCCAGATTCCACATGCAGAAGTGGAGGATACAGAGCATCACTTTCACCCAAAGCTGAGTCTCGCTGGAGTCACAGCCAGCTGCACAAAGGGAACCACAAACACCTGACTCACTCTCCCTGCCTGAACAGGTACCATTGACTCAGTTAATAAACGTCTCCAGAACCCTTTAGTACTGCTTCCAGAATATTCATTTCTGTAAGGCTTGGACTTTCTCCAGTGAAAGTCTGTTGTGGTTTGAGCCTCTACTTGCCTTTTTTCCAGTACATTCTTAGCACAGGAGCAACGCAAAGCATTCAACATTCCCTCGTGCTTTCCCCAGGACATTTTGTTCACAAGGTTAAAGACCACTCAAAATCCCGGAAGTTTCCTCCTAAGGTTAGCAAGGATGTTTGAGTGTACTTTATTTATTCTGTGCTGTAGCTGTCCTGGTCCATCAGTGGCCTGCAGTGAGGCTGGCACAGCTCACTGGGTTCTGTGCTGCCACCAGCCTTGGTCCCAGCTGGAAGCACAGCCTGAAAAAAGCAGTGGGAAAAAAGTATCAGCTGGAAAATGTGACCAAGATGGGAGCTGAAAAAATGCAAATATCTTCATCCCCACAGTCACTTCAATTGAGGAGGGCAGGTGAGAGTGTGAGAATATTTACTTCACCAAGGTTATCTGACTGGGGACTCTCAGTTGAGAATCCCAGGGGAAAAAGGAACAAACCAGAAAAAAATATAGTCACAGACCTGACAAAACCACCATGGAGACACTGACAGAAACAAACCTCAGCAGTCCCAATAATGGATGGGCTGCTCAGAAACCACAGGCACCACTTCCAGCAAGATCAGCATGAGGCAGGAATGGGATGTGTCCCAAAAAAACAGCTACTGGGGGAGACTAATGGGAATGAGGAGTGTTGGAAAAGTGGTGGAGAGGAACAGGCTATAAATAAACCCAAAACACGGGCAAAATGTTGCCAGGATTAATCTCCCTACTTGCAATACCAAGCATTAAGGCCTTTAGGCTTGGCCTTGGTCTGCCTGAGGGCAGACTTGGCCTACAGATAAGATTTAAAGTTACCTTCCAGGATGTCGAACCCTACAGCAAGTTTGTGAACTCAAAGTTGCTTTAAAATGTAGATAAGGCAAGGCTGAAGCTGTCTGGGCTTTTTAAGCCAGAGAGAGGTTTTAAATGGGTGTTTACTGAGGTTGAAAAAGCCCTCTAAGAACATCAAGTCCAACCATTAACCCGGCATTAAATGGTGTCTTTAAGCACCAAAACTGCATTGTTTTGAACACTTCTGGGGATGGTCACTCCACCACTTCCCTGGGCAGCCTGTTCCAATTCATGACCACCCTTTGAGTGAAGAAGTCTTCCCTAATATCCAACTTGAACCTCCTCGAGGCAACCTGAGGCCATTTCCTCTGGTCCTGTCACTTGTCACCTGAGAGAGGACACACAAGTACCAGTTCTGGACTGATTTTAGACAAGTATTTCTGAATAAGAGTAATGCTAATACAATGGGCCTTTCTTTACAATTGCAAATCTTTCAAAGTTGGCCAAATTTTCCAAAGTTTCACCCTTGCTGTGCTGCAGACACCTGAAGCCAAACCTCCTCTTTGATGTTTCACTGCACTTACCACCAAACACCCCAGATTTGGGATTCTCACCATCACTACACAAATTTTGCACATCCAGTTCTATGTTGAATAGAGTTTGAGGACCTCAAAGAGGTTGTGGAATCTTTATGGCAAGAGCTGTGTGCTGTGAAGACTTTAAAGAAAATAATTTGGCTTACAGATTATTTGGGAAAGCCTAGGTCAGGCAGCTGTTCCAGACAAATCCTACAGCAAGCAGAGCTCTAGAGCTACTCTCCACAAAATGCTGAATGTTAAGGACAAAACACCCTGATATATTGCAGGAGATCTTGCCCAGTCTCAGAAAAAAGAGCCTCCAAAGGAGTGAAGAACCACCCAGCTGCAGCAGTGAACGTCTGTCACCTCTTCATATCCTCCATTTATCTCTGTGCTTGCCACTGAAGCTGTGGGCTCCAGAGGGAGCGGAGTATTTGTGCCAGTTCCTTGTTCCTCGCCGTTGGAGAGTGGAAGCTGCAGTAGATGTTGAGATGGAGAGAAGTCAAACATGCCCATGAACCAAAGTCTTGTACCTCTCAGGGCAGCGCTAAATTTTGGAGAGAGCAACAGCAGCAATAACTCTTCAAAGATTTGCAAGTCTGCGAGTTTTTGGCACTGGGAACTGTTTTTTGGTCTCAGGCTCTCACCAGAACACACCCCACAAAGACCTGGCCCTGAACTTGATGAATGACAGCAATTATTGCTAATTAACAGGCCTTTAGGAGTCAGAACAAGAAAGGCTGTGAGTGCACTGTCAGAGGAGGACCATAGACACTCCACACAGACCTGTGGAAGGAAATGAGAAGGGTATGAAACACTGTTAAAATATGAAAAGGATATTAAAGCCAGCTACAATTACCTAGATTATAAATGCATATACCATCTGCTAGCAATTTTTTGCATCTCAAAAGGAGTCTCAATCAAGTCGGCACCATTCAGCTTTTCACACTGCAAGTGGCAGTATCAGAAAGATCCGTTCTAAACTTCTCCATCATCCCCAAGTCTCCAGCTTCTCCAGCCCACCAGATGGCTGAAACCACAAAAGTAAAGAATGTGTTTGAAATGGCCTCCTCTAATTTAGGAGGGAACACATTCTTGATCAATTGAAAAAACAATGAAAACATTTATGATTTCCAGCTTCTCTGAAGCTGCAGAGAAAGGTTTTCACTCTGACAACTTGTATTAGCTGGCCTGTGATCTGCAGGCAGCAACATTTAAGAAGTAATTTGAAACTGAAGGAGTACTTTTGGGGAAAGTGTCTCAAATGTCAGACAGATCTATTAAGACAGCTCTTGACAGACTAATCTATAAGCCTTTCTTTTTTAGTGTGAGATTTGTATCGATTTTTAAAATAGCAATCCCATTACTACACATTAACAGCATGGATAAACATCTCTCCGAGTATTTAGGATTACAACAGGACAAAGAGAGAATGTGAGGGCAGTAATTTTCCATCACACAGTAGGTGAGTTTAACCCGGTATCTGCAAATCAAGTCCGTCTCTAAAGAAAATTTTCGGCACAGCAGGGGCTCTGATGACCTTTTTTGTTACACAAATCCACGCTGTACTTGAGACTCTGCTCCCTTCCCAGCAGTCAGCTCCATATCCTCTTACTCACCTTACTGCCTTTCCCACTCCCAGACCTGGAAATTCCTCTTCTGATGTGTCCTATTTTCACAGCTTTAGGGGTAATGGAGGAACACCAGGAGCAAGTGTACTTATGCGTGTGGCTCAGTCGGCAGCAATGCAGGAAATGGACTCCACCTCAGAGGTCTTTTCCAACCTAAATGATTCTGTGAAAAGAAACACCCCAAGAGAAGAGAAGTGGGAGAGGCAGGCATTTCACTTCATAGCAGTTTGGATTTCCAGGGCCAGAAAGACCCTCCCCGAGCCCAAATTTTGCTCATGGACCTGTCCCATCATCAGACCTGTAAGACTGACCAGACTCCCAACAGCACCAGTGTCACAGCCAAAACAAACAAATGCTTTTGCAGGAAATCCTGCCATTCTCTATCCCAGAGATTCCTGAGCTCAGCAGGCTGGTGCATGCATCAGCCTCAGAGTAGTAGATCACAGAATCCCAGAATGATTCGGGTGGGAAGGGATCTCAAAGCTGATCCCATCCCACCCCCTGCCATGGGCAGGGACACCTCCCACTGTCCCAGGCTGCTCCAAGCCCCAATGTCCAACCTGGCCTTGGACACTGCCAGGGATCCAGGGGCAGCCACAGCTTCTCTGGGCACCCTGTGCCAGGGCCTCCCCACCCTCACAGGGAACAATTCCTTCCCAATCTCCCATCCATCCCTGCCCTCTGGCAGTGGGAATCCATTGCCCCTTGTCCTGTCACTCCAGCCCCTTGTAAATAGTCTCTCTCCAGCTTTCCTGTAGGCTCCCTTCAGGACCTGAAGGCTCAGTTATGTCACCCTGGGGCCTTCTCTTCTCCAGGCTGAACAATCCCAATTCTCCCAACCTTTCCTTTTGTCTCCACCAGTTGCCAGAGTTGTGTAACAACAACTTACCTTATTCACCCTTGATTCCAGGTATAGAATAAGCTACCGGAATTTCAAGGTTCCTCCCTCAAAACCCAGTGTTCATGCCACTCATACACTTCCCCCTAAACACACACATTTAGGAGTTCATTTTCAAATGAGGCTTCATTTGGCTTGGATGATTTTAAAACTCAGCTTGCAGATTTAGAGGTGTCCCTGGCTATCAGGACATTGGACAACAGAAGGATGCTCAGAGGGGCACAACCCTAAAGATTGAAGCCCAAGGAAGCTCAGCTTTGTAAAACCTGTGACAATGTGGCTGAACCTAGGTCAGGTCAGGGGCCATAACTTTGGATGTGGAAGAAGTGAGCTAGAGATCCATGGTGGGGCTGCCCACACTGTTCTTTGGTTTAAAATTTGAATTAATCCAAAACATTCAGAGAGATTTTAAATGAGAAAAATCAGATGTTATCAAAGGGTGATCTGCAAGTGCTACCTGATCAATGAGGGAGTCAGGGAAAATGGGAATAGAAGGAGGGTTTGCAGGGAAGTCTCTCTCCTGACCCACAGTGGAGGGTACCACCTCTCCAACCCCAGAATTTCAAGTGATAACAGATTCCTCAGCATTCTGAGTCTCTCCAAAACGTCTGGTAGTGTTGGAGGCCCAGATAGATGCCTTTAAAGCTACAGGACTTCACTCCTGCAGCCTTCCTGCCCCGTGGGAAGGAAGCTTCGTGTGTGCCTGCTCTGGGAGCTGCTGTGGTGCTCCGTGGCTCCATCCTGGAGAGGCACACCCCTCTCCAGGGGCTGAGAGAGAACAGGACACAGCTAGGAAACATGCAAACACACTCGGTGACTCCATCACGGATGGAGAGCTGGGAATACGTGCTGGGGGCAGCAGGAGATGACCTGGGAAGGGAAGCACCAGCTCACACACACACACACTTAAGCAATGTGAAACAACTGCATCCAAGAAGAGTTGCCTGGCTCTGTAATAAATATGTACCACCTAAAATGCAGGAAAGCCCAGAGCTGCTAAACCAAAAAATTCCTGTCGTTAGGAAAGACACCTTGGCTCCACTTTCACATGACAAATACAATTTTGAGTCCAGCTGATCTGGTAGGGGATTGCAAAGGTTCACAACAATACCCCTAAAAAGCCCCTGCTCCTTCACCTCGCAAGTGTGGTCTGTAGGACCTCAGACCCTGTGGAAATAACAGCAGCTGATTTCTAGGATGCACTGCCACAGTTTTGGAGCTCCTATTTCAACCTCCCAGCAGCCAGGCTGGGAGCAAACTGTTCTGCTGCACCAGGCCCAGGTTGCCCAGAGGCAGAAACGTCACACCCACACCTCCCCACCACGGCCAATCACACCCACTGCAAGGCAACATTTTCCCACAGGGATGAGAAAAAGCTGCCATTCCTGATGCACTTTCCCAGCTGAGCATGGAGCAAACTCTGCCAGCACCAGGAAGATACCTAAGGAGGTGGTATCACCCACGCAGCCCCAGCCGCTCCTGCTCCTCCAAGGCTGCTGCCTCCAGGCACATCTCTTTTCCATGTTCCCTCTCTTCCACCTCAGACAACCCCTGCTCATGCCCTGCAATTCCTTTTTTAGAGTCCCCTCTTACAGAACTCTTACAGAAAGGAGTCACAAGAATGGACCTAATTGTTGCTCCAGCTTCTTCTGGGTGGCAAAAAACCTTGAATATCAGTGGAGATGGCTTCACACGTGGCCTGCCTGGCACAGCTCCAGACCCTCCCACTTTGTTCCTGCATACTTCAGCCACCAGTGGTAACAGTGGACCTTGGACCTCTTCCACCTGGAGTAGCTGGGTCACCTCAGAACCAGTACAGCTGACCAAAGGGATAGCCCACACCATAGAGCACCTTGCTCAGCCAAGAAAAAGAAAGGGAATCTTTGGGTCTCTATTTTGTTCCCCGTTCTGCTGAGGGGGGCAGGGAGTGAGTGTGGGTCCATGTGGGGTTGTGCCATGAGAGAGAGCATTGAAGATGTCACCCAGCATCACAGAGCCCAGGTGTTGCCTGGCTGATTGCAAAGGGCAGAGCCATGACCTTCTTCAGACTCTCCGGTGCAGAAATGTACTGACAGAGCTCAGGAGTTTCAGCTAAACTTTCCATTAGGGCCCCGCTACACAAAATCCCAAAACTGAGCGTCAGAGGAATATCAGTTTGCTTTCTGAGTGGATTCTGTGCCCTTAAGGCTACAGATCATAATGGGAAGGGAAAAAAACAAACCTCAAACAGGCCAAGCACTAGAAAGGTGATAAACGCCACACAGTTAAAGCAGAGATTTAAAGGCAGGTACATATCCTACCTGATCTTATTCTGCTGCGAAATAGCCAAGGCTGTTATGGAAGTTCACATTAGTTCTTTCAGCTCCATCAAGAAAGAATGTTTGCATGGGCTTTGCCAAGAAGAGTAGAAAGTCAAAGGAAAAATAAAGGAGGAAAAGGAAGAACATTCCACTGTTTCCACAACTATTCTTACAAGGTGGAGTGGGACAGCAGAACAATGCCCAGGAAACTTCTGGCTGTGCAAGCTCACTGCCACCCAGTGCCCAGGGCTGCTGTCTTTTAGAAAACTCTTCTTGCATCTATTATTTGGACTGTGCTGCACCTCTCCCTGTCCTGGAAAGAGGAACACGGAAGGGAAAAGGGAACTGTCCCATCCCAGGCCATACCTATTAAAAGCCTGAGCTTCTTTCCGCCAAATATTTCTGGCAGAATACATTGAATATCCCGCAGGTGTAGCAAGGTTTGAGCACAACACTTTTTTTTTCCTGCCCCCCACCTCACTACTCACCTGTGTTTCCAAATTCTGACAGCCAGACTGAATTCTGCTCCATCTGCTGAGGAACCCCACGCCTGGCCTGAGAACCTTGGGGACAACAGCTGGATGTACCAGACAGAGAAACCATCACGGGGAGATAAAACGTATAAACAACTTGTGGAAGGAGCAGTTAGGTGTCATAAATGAGACTCAGGGAAGCTGGAACAGAGATCAGTCTTGATCAGGGAAAACTTTTTTTGAAGCTATTTCTCAACAGAGCAGCACTAAGAAAAGCAAGTTGGAGTTTGTCCCTGCTGCTCCCACAGAAACTGCTTTTGTGACTAAAAGCCAAAACTGTTTTCAAATATCAATATTAAAAACCCACACAATTCTTTCAGCCTCCAACCATCACGAAGAAAAAGGTTTCGGTGTGCTTTTTTAAAGCAAGGACTACATTTTAAAATAGCATTTTGTCTCCCAAGATCCAGTCTCCTTTCTGCCACTAGATGTCCCACAAGTAAGAGGAGAATCCAGATGGGAGCACTGTGAGCTAATTGTAATTGGGATTTTCATTTGAGCTGCTTTGAACTCTTAACATATTATCCAAGTCAGTAAAAGCTCTCTCAAAATTGTAAACACAACAAAAGACTCTTGCTGGATTGATGTATTCAGTTAACAGTCATTTTGATGATGTAATATTAGATGTTAATCCCATATTCAGCTTGTTTCCATGTTTTAGTTCTCTAAGTTTTAAATATAATGCAATTCTAGCTGGGAAGCATTATATTTAGTGAAGGTATTACCCCCTGGGAACAGTTTTGTCGATGTTTATTTCAGCATTAAAATAAACGTCAGAGCAAGAACTGTAAAGCATGATAGAAAAAACTACATATTAGAGCTAATACACTTAGGAGAAAATAGTATTGATAATTTGATGTCCCTTTAGATGCTGAGAACTGCAGGTGGTGGAGCATCAAACAGGCCACCAAGCCACGTGCTGAAGTGCTGAGTAGACCACATCCATACAAGATACTGTTCCATTTCAGTTATTTGAGGTAAAATAAGATTTTCTTAAAAGAAAACAACTATTGGTTGTTTCCACAGTCAGCCAGAAGAAAATAGTCACATGAGAACTTCTTGCTGCACTGTGAAATGGGAGAGAGAAACCCTGCACTGGTGCTACCCTGCACCTCATTCCCTGCAAGGAGCCAGCCCCTTTTCACCTTCCTCAAAAATCTGGGGAGAAGGAAGAGACCTTCTGAATGTGTTATCTTCTAAAATATTGCCTATATCAGGATTGCTTCTGACTATATGAGATGGTTCTGTGCCTAATTTTGTCACTCTGAAGGAGGTGGAGCCTCCTTCTTCTGGTAATACTTTAGGTGTTACACTAATCAAAGATATGAAAGAGCAAAAAGAACAAGAAAATCAAGATCAGAGCACTGGGAATCCCTCCTGTATGGTTAGTAGGAGGTTTGTGGAGAGACACAAAGGGTCCATGCAGTTGTGGAATCACAGAATCATTAAGGTTTGAAAAGCTCTCCTAGGCCATCAAGTCCAACCTGTGACCCATCCCCACCTTGTCCCCAGCCCAGAGCACTGAGTGCCATGTCCAGGCATTCCTGGAACACCCCCAGGGATGGGGACTCCACTCCAAGGCCTGACCACCCTTTCCATGGGGAAATTGCTGCTGGTGTCCAACCTGAGCCTCCCTTGGCCCAGCCTGAGGCCGTTCCCTCTCCTCCTGTCCCTGTGCCCTGGGAGCAGAGCCCGACCCCCCCGGCTGCCCCCTCCTGTCAGGGAGTTGTGCAGAGCCACAAGGGACCCCCTGAGCCTCCTTTTCTCCAGGCTGAGCCCCTTTCCCAGCTCCCTCAGCTACTCCTCATGTCTTACTCTAGACTCTGCAGCAGTCCTTCACTTTTGTTGCTTTTGTTGCCCTCCAAGTCCCAACTCCACCCATCAGCCTCAGGCACAGTGTTTTCTCATGTGCCCGAGGTCCCTCTGTGTGACTTTTGGTGCTTCCTAACAACCCTCTCACCCCTGGGCTCTCTCAGTGCCTCCCCAGTTCTGGTGTGCAGTACAGAGGGTCTGGGTTGCTTTAAGGGCAGGTGAGGGATCCCCAGTTCCCCTTGCTTGACCTGCTGGCAACACCACCTGGGGCAACCCCATCCCTGGAAGTGTTCAGGGCCAGGGTGGATGAGGCTCTGAACAACCTGGTCTAGTGGCAGGTGCCTCTGCCCATGGCAGGAGGTGGAAAGAGAAGAGCTCCAAGGTCCCTTCAACCCAAGCCAGTCTGTGACTGTGGGGAGGGTATGCTGTGTCCCATCAGCTAGGTAATTCATAACAATTCATATAATCAATCCCCAGGGTACCTTAGCAGCAACTACTTTGCAGCTGGACTTTGTGCCACTGTTCAGCACCCTCTGGGCATTTGGCCAGTTTGCCCCACTGGCCACTTCCTTAACCTGCACTTTATCAGCCCCTATGTAAGGATGGTGTGGGAGACTGCATCAAAAGCTTTAGTAAAGTTAAGGTAGACACTGATCCTCCTTCATCCACCACCAAATAACTGCATCATGGAAAGCTGCCATATTGGTTAAAAACAATTCTGCCTCCCTAAATATAGGTAGAATATCATTAATCACTCTGTTGTTCTCCACATGCCTGGAAACAGTTTGCAGAATTCGTTTCACTACCTTCCCAACGAGTGAGGTGAAGTTGATCAGCCTGCGGTGATCCAGATCCTCCTTCTTGAAGGCAGCAGTGATGATTATCCTCTTCCAGTCCTTGGGAAGCCCTCCAAGTCACCGTGACCTTCCAAAGGGTGGCCTTGAGGTGACAGCAGCCTGCACCACAGCACTCCTGGGTGCAGCCCACCCCATCAAGTCACAAGGATCGATAAGTTCAAGTTCTCCCTAACCCAATCCCCCTCCAGTGAGGGCGTTTTCCTTTGTGGGGAATGGCAATGCCCCTATCCATGCATGAAGCTTCTCACCCCTGCCTGGCTATACTATCCCATGGGGCTTCCGTGTGTTTCCCAGGAAATCCCAGAGGCAAGAAAGGACAGAAAAGACAACTCCAGTGACAGCAGAAAACTCAACCCCAGTGAGACTGGAAACCTCTGAAGGTTTTGACTTCAACTGGTCAGTCTGTTATAAGGCACTAGGATTTCATCCCACAGCTGGCACACCCTGAGTGCAACAGGGATTTTCTGCTACAAGGGATGGATCATTTCGGCCCAGCATGGACACCAAACTTTTGACAGCCACATAAATAAACCCTATGTTTATTTCACAGAACAGTTTCCTGATTTTCTGTCACCACTCATGTCTCAGCACACAAAACTCCTAAGTAAGCCAAGGAAGGAGATATTTTATTCATGAGTACAAAACCCAGATGAGTTCTGAGAAAGCAACAATAAGCTTTTGAGGTGTCTCATCTCCAGGCATGGAGCTGTGCAGTGCATTGCATGGAAAGTGTCACAACTCCCCAGCACAACAAACCTGGCAGAAGATGCACAGGGAATGGCCAGTGTGTGAGAAGAGGCTTCTGTGATCCATTGTCAGGCTGGAATTCGGTCCCAGCTCTATTTTATATATTCCAGCTGCTTAATCCCATTACAAGAAGTGACCAGCTAAGGATTAGGTGAGAAGGAAGCCAAAGAAGTGACTTTGGCCCAGGACTCAGCTGACAGATGCCAAGTTACACAGTACAATTCCCTTGGTAAAACTGGATTTATTTCTGCAGCAGTTCTCTTCAGCCATTGCAGATAAAAATCTCGACAGCATCTTCAGCTCAGGAGTTTTGCCCTCAACACTGTCAAAACACAGCTAAGCTCAGACTCAGCTCCTGCTTCATTAAATCGGGGTGCTGACCTGTGTAAGCCACAGAAAAAGCTGCTGTTGTAGTTGTCCTTGCTTTTCCAAGTGATACTGGGAACCCTGCTTGAATGTGGGAAGTGAGAAACACAGATTCATTGGCTGTTCAATATTTATCTGTAAAAACATTGCCCATTCTTACAAGCTCGGGGAGCAGCAAACATTCCGACAGCATCAGCACATGGAAGAGTCAGTGAAGATGGAGCTGGAAGCAGGAGGCTGGCTGAGTGCAGAGCCACAAGAACCAGCACCCTGAGGGCACCAAGAGCCCCTCACTGCCCTGAGCAGCCTCTACCTGCAGTCCTGTCCACAGGGTCCCGTTCAGCTCCATGCCTGGCACGCTGGCCTGGCCTGAGCTAGAAGGCAGGTGACCCCTCGGACCCATCTGCAACCTTTCCTACAGCCCCAATTCCTGCTGCTCCTGTCTGGACCCCTGGATGGATCCTGGTCCATCCCCTCACTTGGGTGGGGCCTTTCCATAAATCCTTTTACCTGCACCCAGCTCTGTTGCTGCATCCCCACAGGCCTGAGGAAAAAGTTTCAAATGGCAAAGCCCAGCCCTGGCTGTGGTTCTGGTGGTGTTTAAGGCGTTTCGTGGCTGTCCCAGTGGAGGGATTGCAGGGGACACTGGCAGCTGTATTTACCAGCCTGAAGTGCCTTGACTGCTCAGAAGTTTCACAGACACAGTTCATGTGGAGACAGCCTTCAAGGAACTTAGGCTTCCAAAGGACAGGAAAGAGGTTCCACTTTGCTATCAGCACTAGGAAGCCTCTGTTAAACACTTCTGTTAAGCCCCTCAAGTCTTGATTTATTGTACAATCCCTCTAGCAGCTTTTGGTGTCCCACTGCCTCCTTTTCCTGATACTCCTGCTCTTTGGAGAGCCACAGCTCATCCTCATTCAGCTGGATGCAGGATTTGGCCACATTGCACACGCACACCCCCCAGCTCCCACAGGCACCAGGCAGGTGAGTGCAGCAGCTTTCCTGCTGAGATGCAAACCTGTTCACTGCCCACCACCCAAACTCTTGCAGGTGTCACCAACCACTGCCCCTGGAAACACCTTGGCTCATGGTCTCAAGGGTCACTTGGTGTTTGCTGTCCCAAAGCCCATGGGCCTGGGGCAGCCAGACACAAACCCAACCCTGGGAACAACCTGTGGATCCAAATTCCCCCTGTGACCGTGTAAGAGCAAGTGACAGGGGACTGCTCAACATCTGGAGCTCCAACACCAGGCTGCAGGACAGCTCCTTGGAAACTGCCTGGATTTGTCTGAACTTCACGTGGAATTGTTTCTAACCCTACAGTCAATGCCTTGCAGACAGAATAAATCCACTGGGTTTGGTAATAAGGAGACTGAGTACATATTTCAGTCTCTTGCCTAGATATATGCCACCTCTGCAAGCTGAAAGGAGAAGCAGGCAATGAATATTTGGACAAATATTCTAAAGGTTGTACCAACACAAGCTGATGGAACCCACAAATAGGGGAAAACCCACATACTTTGCATTATTACTTCCTTATGAATTAGTCCAAGAGGCCCACAGATTGCTAGCTGAACTCTTTGGAATAGTGTTAATTTAAGTACTCTAGTCCCAGTTCTGGTTTACATACATTTAACTCTCCCTTCCCACACAAACTTTGGATTTTAAGAAATAACTAATTTCTTCAATGGATTATCCCCCTTTAAAGATAGCACTGTTGGGGAAGCTCACTGGTTTGGCAATCTTTAAGTTTAATTCCATTTAACCCACCAGCTCCCCGCTTTACTTTTCCGATTTGGCTGAAGGTGGAGCTGTCTGGGTGCCTGTGCTGACTCGCCTGAGAAAGCAGATGGCATTTTCCTTCCCCAGCTGAGACAAAGGCATTCCCAGAGCAATTCAAACCCTTCCACACTGCCATCCTCTGGCAAAGTATGCATTTACAATATTAATGACAGTTATTTTTGTCCTGTGGCGCATTCAGTCCTAGAAGAATAGCGGGAATATTTCCTAGCTACTGAAGAATCTTTCCTGGAAAAGGTCCAGTAAGTCTGATCAAAACAGAAAGCAGAGGGGTGTTTTTCCCCCCATCCAAATGCATCTTCCTTGTATTACTTCTAGAAGATGAATATATAGTTATCCATAAAGGTATCACATCCATAACAGGACATCTAAGGGCAGTATGGTTAGAATGCATGTTTTTCAAGCTCAGGAGCTGCAGGATAGAAGAAAAGGTCAGAGCAGACTGAATACAGAAAGGAGTTTGCTTTTGGGATGTCTGACCAGAGCCAGATCCTGAACGACTGATCCTGTCTGGGGGCTGTCCTGTACTAGAATGACAAAACTCAGTCAGGACCTGCTGAATTTGCAATAAACTTTGCCACTTGCATGGTTACCTAAAGTACCTGCACTCAAACAAGATCCTGGCATTGCTGGCTGAATTTCCCACCTCTAATCCAGGTTGCCAGCAGGAAAACAACCAAGTCTCACCTGTGACAAACAAGGAAAGCAATTCCTCAATCACATACAACCAGGCACAAGGGTTTTCTGTCAATCCAGCTACAGCAAACTTACTTGAACTCTTCCAGGGATAGGGCAGCCACAGCTTCTCTGGGAAGCATGTACCAGGGCCTCACCATCCTCACAGTCAATAATTTCTTACTAATATAAATCTAAATCTGATGTAAATATCACTGCAGAGCTCTCATGTTAAGAAATCCCAGCAGGCTCTTCTGTAATGAAGATGAATTTACCCCAGGACTGTGTCCAGGCAATTCTCTCTGCTATGGACACCAGCCATGAAATGAAAAGAGATTCTACAACAGCAAAGAAAATAAAACTGACCAGTGCCATGACTGTGTGCAGTGAGAACTGTAAAAGTGGCTCCCTTAGTGCCATCAGGCAAATAATCCTTGACAGAAAACAGCAAGCACACGCTGAGACCTCACCTGGAATTAAAATCTGCGACACCTGCTGGGCTTTAAGTAACAAACAGAAGGGACCAACCCAGGTGTTACAGAACAACAGAGCATGCATTGGAGAGGATATGGGCCAAAAGGCTGATGCAGAGGTGTTGTGCAGTGATCGCATTCTCCTTCACTCCGGGTCCGAGCGCCAGAAGTCAGGAGCAGACTCTTGGCACTCCCCTCCTGAGCCTCAGTGAGCTGCATGACCAGGCTGACAAAGAGCTACCCCAGGAGCCTGGAACAGGTTGAAGCCACCTTGAGATGGATAATTTACAACACCACAGTCACCCTGACAGCAGTGTCACCCACTTCTGTGCAGGCCTGGTTCAGGAGCAGCAATTCCCCTTCCCCTTGGGAGAGAACAGAAGTGTTCCACCACGTGTCAGTGCAGACCCTGGTGACTCCCCTGCCTTCCAGCTCACACATGAACCCACTTGCAAACACAGTTCTAATCCTGGGATGCACGCACTGGGTAAAGCCTGGGAACCACTCAGGGAAGCATGGACCCCCACGCAGCATCCACTAGCAAATTCAGCTAATTCAAGAGCTGAGACCTTAATTTGGCATTTCAGACTGCTGTATTTGCTTTGGTAGTTTTCCTATTACTGTTGTGAATAGTGTCTGGGCTCCTACATAATTAACAGCAGCATAATGCCTACCAAGTGCTTCTAATTTGCTAGGCTGCCTTTTCATGCAAGTGAAAAAAATATAAGCAGGCATTAGCAAGCAAGAGGCAGAACCCCACACATGCTGCTGGTGGAGGAATCTTGAGTTCCTGCTTGGAGCAAAAACCTGAAATGATGAAACTATCCACCAAAAATTCCAAAAAAGGAAAAACCAACAGATATCAGGCAATTCCTTTTCACTGAAAGGGGGAGTCCATCCTCCTATGAGACAATGAATGTGGCCCAGGCTTCAGTTCTGAGACAGAGATACAGAGATTTGCCATTTGTCCAGTGTCTAATACTGATCCAGGCACTGTAGCAATTCCCATTTCCCCAAATTCAAGAAAAAACCTAACAGAGTCCCTCTGTTAGGGACTCTGTTAGGTTTCCTCCCAGCCCTGGGGCAGTTCTCTCCCCCAAGCGCTCCATACAAAATCTCCCATGAGACAATCTCTTCTTACTCTCCTTCCTCCTGAACCCCTTTAATAAGCCATTCACTTTTATCTGAATCCTTTCCATCTTTGCTTTTTTTTTTTTTACCATCTCTTCTCCCTTCCCCCCTTTTTTTTACTGCCAGAAAAAGAAGTTCTCACAGAGTGCAGCTGCATTTAACTAAGGATTTGGAATTCTGCAAGATGCCCTGGGTTGCTGTGGACAGCATACCAACCAAGCCTTAAAAAAGCCAGAGGAAGAACCACACACAGCCCCTACATCTCAAGTAATTCCCACGTTCCAGTCACTCTAGCTGATGTTGTGGTGCTGCAGTGATTTTCCCTGAGCCTCGGAATGGGAAGCAGGCATGGCTGGGTGTTTATCTTTTGGCAAATGCTCGTTCCCTTCGGTATCCAACAAGCCTCTTTTTAACTTCCCTGATAACAAGTGCATTGTTTACAGCAAACATTCTCACAGAAGAATGTAGCTTGTAGCCGGGGTCAGAGTCAGGGAGACGTTTATTAGCACAGCTGAAAGCAGCTGAAGGGATGTGAAGCAGGTAATTCTGCCTCTGTTTTTCTCTAGGATCAAAGATGCAATATGGAACTGTGTAGATTTTTAGATGCACGGTTTCATGTTGTTCCCTATGGAAGTAAGTTTTACCTGAACAACACCCTTTCCTCCTATTTTCCATTAGCTCCTAATGCTAAGCACAACATCACAGAATCCCAGAATGGTTTGGGTTGGAAGGACCTTAAAGCTCATCTCATCTCACCCCCTGCCATGGGCAGGGACACCTTCCACTGTCCCAGGGTGCTCCAAGCCCCATCCAACCCGGCCTGGAACACTTCCAGGGATCCAGGGGCAGCCACAGCTTCTCTGGGCAACCTGATATAATCCTCATGCAGCATGGAATATCCCTTTGGTTAGTTCAGGTCAGGTGTCTTGGTTTTGTGCTCTCCCTGTTCCTCACTCACACCCAGCACAGCTCAGCAACAGCCCAAACACCCCAGTTTATTTGTGACTGCATCAGTCACAAATCCAAAACAGCACCCTACAGGCTGAAGAAAATTCTCTCCATCCCACCCACACTAAAACAGCAAGACAGGCATTGTTACCTTCCTGATATATCCCTTAAAGAAACACAGTGTGGTCCCACCATTATTTTTATATCTAATCCCCGAGTTTTCCAAATGAATATTGGTACAGCAATCTGAAAAAATTCCAGTTCTGAACAAAAGTATTAAAAAAAAAAAATCGCCAATCATTTTTAGCACTGGTTGTTCAAGCTTGTTGCAGCTGCAACAGGGATTCCCCTGCATGTCAGTGCTTCTGTGCTGCCCCTTTGGGAATGAGACTGTTCCTAAAGAACTGATACAGCAGCTGGGACCAGCAACAGTCCCTTCCTCACCTGGGGGAGGTCAGTAACCAGAAAGAGATGAGCATTTAGTGCTCTGAGCAGCCCCACCTGGGACCTTCACCCCCAGACCAGGATGTCCACTCCACCCAGGACAGTCCTGGCCTGAGTTACAGCAAAGGAGTGTGCCAGCAGTGTCTCCAGCACATCTCCTGGATGAACCTCCTGGAGCCACATTGTCTCTTTCCCTCCAGCCCTGTCTCTGGCCCCATCTTGGGGCTGGCAGGTCAGCATAGAGGAATTGCCTTGGACCATCCCTGAATGAAACCTTTCCATTTGCCAAAGGCAGTGGTGCCTGGACTAAAGCAACATTTCCATCTGATAAACGCTGGTCCCGGCTGCCACCATCTCCACACGTGTTGTTCAGAGGCTGATGGGGCCAAAAGCTCAGGATTGCTCCTTAAGGGTTGTAAAGCACTGGAACAGGCTTTGCCCGGGGCAGTGGTGGAGTCACCATCCCTGGGAGTGTTCAAAACATGTGGCACTTGATGACAAGATTAGTGATCAGCCTGCTGGTGGTGCTGGGTTGACTGCTGCACTTGATGATCTTAGAGGGGTTTTCCAACCTTAAGGATTCTCAGATGCTCTTCCCAGGAAGTGCTTCAGCTCCTGAGGGGAACAGAGAGAGGCTATGTTCACCTGCCTTCAGGGGGTGATTTGTTGATGAACTGCTGAACTCCCCAGCTGGGTGATCGATGTCCCCTCACGTGTACCCTGGTGCAGCAAGCCAGCTAAATCCCTGGAGCAGTGCTCCTTCTGGCTGGGATCAGCTGGCAGACAACCTGCCAGTCTAGCAGGGATTCACCTTACTGCCTTCCCATCCCACTAATGGAAGGGCTGTGAAATGAAAGGGGCTGTGCCAGGAATGCCTCCAGCAGGTTCAGCACGAAGCTTCTCAAAGGACTCTGGCAGCAGGCAACAAAGGAAGGGCTTTCAGTCACTACAGGGAAGCAGAGCCCACTTCAGTGGGACTCCTTCACCCCCCAATCTTATCATAAGAGATCTGTAAGTACACATCCCTCCTTCTCCAGCAGGTTGAATGCTCCTCTGCACTGCAGACCAAACCTAAGCCAAATTAAATTCTGGTCCAAGTAGCCACAAACCCATCCTCCTTCAAATAGCATCTCTATTCAATGTGTTATCCCTGTTCCTCAGCAGCTTTGAGTGAATATCCATTTCTGTGTTCCTCTTGGCTTTAACGTAGGAGACTGTGCACAGAAGCAAGGCCACTGCTCAGCACTCACTCATTCCTGGGAAGAGGATGAAAGGATAAACAGCATGTGGCAGATATTTCTCAGTCACCTCACACATTGCTGGGATGGTGCTGGGATACTGCAGCAGCAACACGGCCCAGGAATGCACAAAACAAGCAGCTTTGCTGTTCATTTCCTTTCCAAGCTGCAGCGGAGACATCGGGATCTGCAGGACTTCCGTGTGTCCCTGCAGCAAAAGGCGACACCAGCAACGAGCAATTACAGTGACCCCCCAAAGTGAGAACGTATCTTCAGCCACTGCATTCATCACCCATCGTGCATGACACCAAATGTTCCAACAGGTAATTAGGTCACAGTCTTTGACGTGACAGGGAAAACAATCCCCCTCCCCTGCCAAGCTACCAGGCTTCATCAGCCAAACACTCCTGAACTCTTAATTACGGTTTCCACGTGCTGAGGGCACAGGTTTAGCTACTCCCCCCTCCCCGGCTGGGAAGTGCTGGCATACCTTTTTTCTCCATTAAGTGTCTACATTTGCAAACAAATCCCGGGCAGGGCTCCGGCGCCTGCTGTTTGATGGCTTTCACTGGAGCCAGGCAGATGAGCCGAAGGGAATTAGCGCCTGGGTTTAACAAAGCCCAGCTACAAACCAGCTGACACGGAGCTGTCAGCACGCTCGGCAGGCTTCAGAGGGAGGAAGCAAGGTTATTCCTGTACAATAGAGCAACGTACTGCGGACAGACTTGAGTGAGGACTGAAGATAAAAAGAGGATTACAGCTTAAGGGAAGCTGGCTCTCCAGCTAGGGAGCAGCCTGGGCCTTCCAGCCACGCTCCATCACAGCAGCACAGCTCAGCATCTCAGTTGTCGGATTTGTGCCCATGATCTTGTGCCTGTAGAATCCCAGGATGGTTTGAGTTGGACGGGATTTTAAAGCTCGTCTTGTTCCACCCCCTGCCATGGGCAGGGACACCTTCCACTGTCCTAGGCTGCTCCAAGCCCCATCCAACCTGGCCTTGGACACTGCCAGGGATTGAGGGGCAGCCATAGCTTCTCTGGGCACCCTGTGCCAGGGCCTGCCCACCCTCACAGGGAAGAATTTCTTCCTAACATCTAATGTAACCCTGCCCTCTGTCACTTTAAAACCATTGCCCCTTGGGCTGTCACTATCTACCCACCTCCTTTGAAAACATTAAAAGTTGCAACCTCCTGTTTACATCCCAAGCTTGCAAAGTAGATGGTGCTTTTAAAGTCCAGATGTGGTGCCTTTGTGCATCCGTAGAAATGGGAATTAAAAACCTGTGCTGTTCTGCCATCCATCCAGAGAACTTCCTCCCCAGGGCAAGACACAGTACGCTCATGTGGCAGCTCAGAAATCCAAGTTCATCCAGGTGCAACAGATGTGCTCTTTCATTTTCTGCTAATTGACTTTGTGCTTATCTTCTGCTGCCTGACAGGTCATTGGCAAGCTAGAAAGGCCTACGACTATCAAGTACTTGCGAGCATCAAGCTTCCAATGCCATTTACCCCACGGAAGCTGAGAGGCAGAGGACATTCCCAGCCAAAGAGGGTGTCTCAGTCTGGAAAGGAGAGCTCTCACTCTCTCAGGCTGTAACAGAGCCCAGCACATCCTGGGCAGTT
Organism: Orthonyx spaldingii; assembly: GCA_013397795.1. Taxonomy (NCBI): domain Eukaryota; kingdom Metazoa; phylum Chordata; class Aves; order Passeriformes; family Orthonychidae; genus Orthonyx; species Orthonyx spaldingii. Next base: position 385,596 of record VZTJ01002055.1, on the reverse strand, counting down.
GTTTGCTCACACACCACCCCATCCCAGAGCCAGCCCGAATTCCATGTCCAGATCAGTCTGTACTTGTTCTTTCCTTGTTTGCTTCACAGTTGCCATTGTTTGTTTTCCTTCTCTGAGTCCCTGCTGTTTCAGCCAGTCTTTTCAAGGCTTTTGGTAAATGGTGTCACAGAATCTTTTCATCACTCAGGCTGGTGAAGAACTCCATGATTATTGTCCATATCTTGAGGAGCAGCAGATCACCTGTGCCAAGGTGCTTACTGCTTGAATTCAGAAGCATTGCCAGAAGCCACTCTACCCAGTTCTTCCCTTGACAAAGATGTTTTCTTCTCCGCTGAGATGAGCCTAAGTTTTCTGATCCAGAACACAACACCCACCTAGAAGGAGGCTTCCTGCCCAGGTACCAAATCCTGAGTCAGGGCTGCTTAGTCCTGAAAGAGAACCAACCCTTTTGTGTCTCCACCTGCCCTGCATCCAGTGGCCCCTTGCAACACCAGAGTGGATTCTCCCAGGCCTCCTTTGCTTCCCTTATCCTCTGCCTTCCTTGAAAATCCAATTAAATTTTTCTTTGCATATTCCAGGAACCCCAGACAAAGTCACAAGAAATCTGTATGAGCAGCCCCCTGGATTTCTTCCTAATCCTTTGTTTTATTCTTAGGCTTTTGGGGGACATGCCCATAGATGTGCCACCAGATGCACACCACTGGCCAAACAGCTTATCCAGCTGACAGCAGGGGCTGGCTCCTCACAGCTCCCCAAGAGCAGAAGGGAAGAGCAAAAACATTTCAAATCCCTTCCACTACAGCACTAACTGCTCTAACTGCTAAGCTTTTACAACTTAGATGGGAATCCTCCTCAAATGCAGGGCAGGGAGCTCCCCAGCGCTCCAGCTGTGAGTTCAAGCAGCAGCTCACATGGAGGAGCAAGAGGCAGAGCCTGAACTGGAGGCAAATTGTCATTTTGTGGTTGTCATAGCCACTAAAAACTAAACCTGATGGAGGACAGCACAGCAGAGCAGTGCCCCAGCTCCTCCAGAATGCCATTGACTCGAGTTACTCCATCAAAAGCAGTTATTTGTGCTTAGTCACACTTAGGCACATTACTTCAGAGTGCCAAAACACTCAAAAATTTTGGTAGAGTTGTTATATCCACATGCTCTGGCTGAATTGAGGAGTTAAACTCAATGCATTTTTCTACAGGACAAGAGACCAAGACTGACAGTTTGTTCATATTTACAGAAAAGAGATCCAGCTTAATTCCTAGGAACTGGGTTGATTGACAGAGGCTACAACAGATCCAGCTATTGCCTGTGCTGAAGCACAAACTCCATTGGGTATGATCACTGCTGAGCACAGGATGGCCAGGCAGTGCTAAACAGAGCCTGGTTTTCCCCTTTCCCCCCTCTCTTTCTACCTTTTTGTTTTCCTTTAGCCTCATATCCAAGTCCCACTGAACACTCTCCTCGTTCCCTGCAGGCTAAAGGATTGTGTCCAATGTATACCAGGGAAAGGCCTTCATGTTTAAGAGCAGATTAAAGGTCTCTTGTCTCTGGTTTGGGCAAAGCACTGCTCAGAGCTCGCTCCCCCTGCCTCCTTCATTACCCATCAGTGCATGTAAAACAAATGTCCAGTTTGGCTACCATTATTTTTAACAGTGTGGGCCCATAAAAGTCAAAAAAGAGGATTTATGCTTGCCTGTGTGCAGAGGTTAAGTGGTACAGTACTGAGCCCTACTCAAAATACATCTGACACAGGGCTTAAAGTATTTTAGTACTGAACTCCAAATCTGAGCTGTGCCAGTGCTGCCCAAATCCTCCTAAGGCAGCTGGAAGTTGGTCTCTAGGTTTAGTTATGGGTTGGGAAGGGTTCACAAAATAGCAGCTGTAAGCTGAACTGAACAACACATATGGACTTAAAATAATAATAAAAAAACCCAGCACAAAATCAGATAATTACATCCCTATAGGGAGAGCTGGTAGAGTTTAATACTGTTTGTGCTGTTGAAAAGTGGAAACCTCATCCTTTTCTGTTGATTTGATGATTCTGATTTAAAATCCACTTAATGAATACAATTAATGAGACTACTGGGCAGACTGGAGGTGGTTTGGTCAATACTTGCAACTTGTATTTAAACAAAGTGCTCACACCCAGTTCTACAAACAACTTGTTTGAGCCAATTCGAGGTCATGCCTGTTAGCACACTGTCAGCTAAGGGAAGTTATTTGGTATTTAAACAAAAAATCTAGGAGCTGGCAGTAGGCTGGGGTGTAATGCAATAGAGCAGCTTCTCTTGTTGGGTTCGTCTGCTCACTGCACTTAAGGACACTTGTCACCAGTGGTGTCACCTGCTCAGGGCAAAAGGAAGCACCCCAGCGAGGTGGGACTGCTTCAGGAGGGCTCTTCTCAAACCCCTGTGCCAGGACCTGGTCCAACATTTTGCTGGGAGAGCTGGGGGTGCTCACCTGGAGCAGAGAAGGCTCCAGGGAGAGCTCAGAGTCCCTGCCAGGGCCTAAAGGGGCTCCAGGAGAGCTGGAGAGGGACTGGGGACAAGGGCTGGAGGGACAGGACACAGGGAATGGCTTCCCAGTACCAGAGGGCAGGGATAGATGGGAGATTGGGAAGGAATTGTTCCCTGTGAGGGAGGTGAGGCCCTGGTACAGGGTGCCCAGAGAAGCTGTGACTGCCCCTGGATCCCTGGCAGTGTCCAAGGCCAGGCTGGACTTTGGGGCTTGGAGCAGCCTGGGACAGTGGAAGGTGTCCCTGTCCTGCAGGGGCTGGAACAAGATGAGCTTGAAGGTCCCTTCCAACCCAAACCGCTGTGGGATTGTCTAAGTACAGTAACTGCAATCTGATTAAAATGCAGCTACTTTTGCTGACATATCCTGTACATCAGCTCATAAATTCTGTGTATTTCTTAGTTTTATAAATCTCTTGTCTAGATATATGCCTTAAGGATAATGCTTTTTGTGAAGGGATTTATTCTGAGCTCATCCTTCCCATTCTCAGTTAAAGAAAAAAAAAAAAAATTCCATAATTCTAATTGAGCTGCATTAACCTCAAATTTTAAACTGCTTCAGATCGCTATTCTTCCACAGGCATCTCATTGACACAGTTATCATCAGACTTCTCCACAGGATCACAGAATGGTTTGGCTTGGAAGGGACCCTATAAACCATTTAGTTCCAACGCCTGAATGGGAGGGACACCGCCTTTTGTTTTCTGCCAGCCTGAAAAAATCCCTGCTTAGTTAAATTATACTGTTAATGTTTCCCCAAAAGGCTTTAACTAATTATTTTCAAGGGCAAGAGGAAACAAACAACAAAACTACCCTATTTTAGTGTCAAATACACACACCTCCTGCTTCAAAACCAATTCACCTCCAGGGAGCAAATCCCTGGGAATGGAACGAGACCTAGTTTTCAAATTCACTCCATCAGCAGCTTGTGCTCTGAGCTCATAAAACAGAAACAGTTTTGGGGCAAAATAGATACTCAAGCTCTTTTTAAATGTTTCAATGATTTCCGAGTAACACTTGCAGACTCATCACCCGGGTGCCACATGAATTGCAAATGACTGGAGGAAGGTGAGGGGGGAGGAATATAAATCGTAACTGTTTCAAAGGTGCTCAGCCTCAATTCCCACTGAAGGCTTATAAAAATCGTTTGGTTCAGCTGCACATGACCTATTTGGCATATTTTGATATTTGGGAGCAGAATGGAGGTGGCAGCATAGCCTGTAGAGGCACCTTTACCCCAAATATGAAAGGGGGCAAGCACTGCAGATATAAACAGGCCTGGGACACCCAGAAGAATCGGGCCACACAGGTTCTCCCCCTGCTGATAAAAGTCCATATGGAACCTTCTCTTCCCAATTATTGCACTGTAAAGAAGCAACCACACTTGGTTTCCAAGGTCTAGACAGTTAAATTCTGCCAACACAATTTATACTGGACCACCACCACCACCTGAAAGAGCACTGCAGGGACTTTTAGATACCAAGCAAGCAATCACGCCAAACATTGTAACTATGGGGATACAACTGCATCACTCCCATGTGGAAGGCATCCAGGAATGATTTCCCAAGGTCAGAAAGGTGCAATCCTGCAGCAGCATCCTATTATTCTGATATAAACTACTACAACATGCAATTCAAGGAGTAGAGGTAAAAAAAAAAAAAGCTCTATTTTAGTGGATTTACACCAATATTATTTACAAACTAAGTGGAAGGTCTATAGAAATAACCTGTACAAGTGAATTTGGGAAAGCTTGATCCTTGCACTGGAGGCAGGAGGTGGAATCAAACAGCAGGATGCAAGGATCAGAGTGAGCGCGACTGCAAAGCCAACAGCTGTTTCTTTCGTGCTCCTCTCCTCTTTATTTTCCTTCCCGGGGCAGAAGACTGAGCTCACACTGTAAACAGAAGGTGCTGACTGCCAGCAAGGAGCACTGTTCAAGGACAGCTGATCCGAACAGCCAGGTCCCTGCAACCACTCCAGCACTCCCGAGCGTCTCTGAAGGCACCGCCTGTCACAGCACAGCCCTCACTGCAGCAAGTATGCTGTGGGAGGGCTGCTGTGGAAATGAAGCCTTGGCTTTCTAGAGAGAACAGACAAACGATTGTTTGGGAAAAGCCCTCTACCCTGTTCTTCCCACCAGTTTCATCCCTGGGTGAAAACTCCCTTTTTCCAGCAGCTTGAGCCCACCCCCAAGACTTCTCAGACTGCAGCTGAATGGATCATCTCCTGGTAAATAGATGCTGGTTTTTGCCACTCCTGCACAAACTGACATAATCACGGCACGAAAACCAGTCAGTGGAGAATCTGTGACCGTCCCACCACTGGCAGAACGTCCAGTCCACAAACAGATTAAAGGGAAAAGATGATCCCTTCTCAGATAAAAGGACATAGAACTACAGGTGCAGGGGACTCCTGCGGGCTCAAAGTGCTCTTGCCCTGAAAGATGCCATTTTAAAGTCACTTCTGGTAACGGCTCTAATTAATTGTTGCCAATACAACCCCAGTGAGTGTAAATGAGCCCTCTTAGCAGCATTTCACACTTCTAGCTTAGCAACAGGCGTAGAAGAAGAGTGACAAATTGGAGATTATTCGTTTATTCAGGTATTGGGGAAGAGGCTCATGCATCCTGGTTGTTACTAAGGAAAAAACACAGAAAGGCAATAAACCTTTTCCCCATATTTTATGAACAGGGAGTGGGGGTAAAAATTTAGTTCTAGTTCATTGCTGTGCTGATCTATGTTTAATTAGCAATACATTAATCTTCCCCAAACCAAGTCTATTTTGCCCATGACTGGTCTCTGAGGGATCTCCCTGCCCTTATCCGATTTCCCCCACAAGATTTCCCCCTTCTTTTCTCCCCTGTGCTGCTGAGGAGGGGGGACTGAGTGGCTTGGTGGGCACCTGGTGACCCTCCAAGGTCCATCCATGCCAGGTGAAAAGAAAGCTCTAGCAGATCAGATATCAGCAATCAGATATTTTGTTTGAAGATCATCTTGGAGAAAGCTGGCTGGTACATTGGCTTATCAGTGAAGAGGGCACTGCTCCTCCATCTGTAAGGGATTAACGTGCTCATCCTCAGAGGGCAGCACATTGCACAAGAGAAGAGCTTGGCTCACTATAAAAAAGCAGCTGCTTCCTCAGCCTCGGGGGAAGTCCATGGCTGTGTTGGCAGCTCAGCATCCTATAAGGCTCAGTTCATGTCTCCTGCAAGACTTGGACCAGAGATGCCGGGCTAGCAAACTGCAGAGGCTGTGCTATGCCAGTGCCAGCAGACCAGCTCTGTGCGTGCGGTGGGGCAGAATCCCACGGACCAGGAAACACACAAGCCTTGAGGAAAAAAAAAAGATTAAAAATTATTTAAGCATTGCTGTCTAATTTCCAGCAAGAGAAGAAAACCAGGGTGGAGGGGAAGATGCAAAACAACAAGTAACCAGCCTGACAAAGGTAAGGGGCAGGAAAATAGTGACCCTGGTTATCATCTACCCTGCTCCAAACACAGCTCCGTGCAGCCACCAGGACACTGAGCACGGGCCTTGCATGGCATTATCTGCCTGGTGCCTGAGCTGGGACTGAAAATATATAAAGCCTGCTCTTGCATGTTTGCAGCAAGCCCAGCCTCAGCAAAGGCACTGTGCAGCGTGTCGGAGCAATTCCATGTGCTTGTGATGAGCTCTTTGTCCTCTTCACAGCCAGTTTCACCCTTTGTGCAGAGCAGTGAGCCAAAGCCCACAGACAAATTTAATTCAGGATAAAAATGCGTTTGCCAGCACGGTTTAGTCATAATTCATTGCCTCATGCTTGGTTCCACTGCAAACAGACAGATGCAGTTGAGTTCTGTCCAGTCCCTTTGGTTTTGCTAAATTTGGGAATATAACACAAGAGTAGCATTTGTGCATTAGCACAAGCACAAAACTGGAGATTTATTTTTCCTGATACAACTTTCATTTGTACAATATGTGCCACAGAAACCCAGGATGAAAATGTTAATTCCAGGAACTATGGTGTGCTCAGAAAGCCTTTCCCAGGCAACTTACAGTCACCCATCATAAAGTACTTGCTGTACAAGGTCCTGCCAAGTGGGTGCTTCTCTTTGCAGTTTATTTCAACAGCCAGGAGTCTCTGGGACTGATTTCCTCTGCTGTCACCAGGGCAGCAAGAATTTCACTGCTGTTTCAGGGACTAGCACTTAAACACAGCCCACAGGTTTTGTTGTCCCTTCAACGCAGCCCAAAACTTCTGAAAACACCTTAAAAAGAAATGGAAATCCTGTGATAAACCAGAAGCTCTGCCACAAAGCACACTGCAGCAGGGGAGTCACATAGTAAGTGATGAAGCAACATGCTGGAGCAAAAAAACCCCACCACAAGTGCCTTAAAGGTTAACGATACACAAATTATTGTGCTCCCAAATCTCCACCTGCAAGCAACTGGATGCTACAGTGCTCAGCACACTCAGCCATCAATAACTTCATCCACATCAGCTCTGTGCTCAGGTTTCTGGTGCTACAACCCCTCGTGCAGTTTTTTTTTTGGAGTAAAGCATTCAAAACCTTTTCTGTCACCTCTTTGGGGTCATGTACTCTCCAGAGTTCCTGTGTAATTTTGGAGTAAATTTGATTTTCAGAGGTGTCCTGGCGGAGCTATCAGGTAAGTTAGCAGAGGGAAAGGATTGCAAAGTCACTGCTCCTGTGTGCACAGGTGAGATGCTAACACTGAACTCAACCTCCATCCTTTTCACAACGGGATTAGAACCAGTCCTTTGTTTAATCAGCACACACTGAGCACCTTGAAGCATGGATTGGTACCAAAACACTCCCAGTAGCATCACAGAATCATGGAATGTTTTGGGTTGGAAAGGACCTTCACGCTCATCCAATCCCACCCCTGCCATGGGCAGGGACACCTTCCACTATCCCAGACTGCTCCAGGCCCCAATGTCCAGCCTGGCCTGGGACACTTCCAGGGATCCAGGGGCAGCCACAGCTTCTCTGGGCACCCTGTGCCAGGGCCTCCCCATCCTCACAGGAAAGGACTTCTTCCCAATAGCCCATCTAAATCTACTCTTTCAGCTTAAAGCCATTCCCCCTTGTCCTATCATGATGCCCAATTTATTTCTGCACTAGCAAATTCTGCAAGCATGATGAGGATCATTAAATACCTCACCACAAGCAACCAGTGTAATTCCCAAAGTACTGACTGGATGATGAAGTAGCATTATTACAGGAGACTTTAAACACTGGGAAATTAAAACACTGGATGGCTGTGAGAGACTCCTGTCATTAAAGGGCTTAGCAATCCTGTGTGGAGAACATCTATAACAGTTGAAAAATATGCTTACATGCCATAAATCACTGCCCCACAATAATACATGCACATTATATTCATAACAGCATAATTACATGACAATTACCATACAGCAGTAATTAAAGGGAAACCCTGTGAGCCATCCAAGGCAGCTTCTTTAAAACAGACTAAGTATACAAGGAAAATATAATTAAGCAACAGAAGGTGAGTTGTTTCCTGATGATAATTACATTACTGACTGTATTTTCAATTAGGTCACTTCTAAAACTTCAGATTGGTTCAGGGGAGGCTGAACTCGTTCAGGATTTTGATGTCCACAGGAATCCTGCTGCACAGGAGCCCAGGTGGTCATGGACTTACCTACCAATCTCATTTGTTAAAAGCTTTAATGGCAAGTAGGTTTTGCCCCTTGGCAGACTTTTGGGCAGCTGCCTAATTTCTGTAATGGCCTAACACAGGCTTCAGCCAAAAGCAGGAATTATTCCATGTTGCTGAAGAAAACATTCCGCTTGGCAGAGCTGAACAACAAATGCAATTTTTTTCAGATGAAGCAAGACCTTGCAGAGGTGAGAAGCAGCTACATTTCTATGCATTTTGGTGAAGCTCTGCCAAATCAAAGGGCCTGAGGAATAAACCAGATGAGAGGAGAAGGCATAGGAAAGTATGTGCAGTGCTCACAGCGGGATTTACACACAGCTCAAGCTGAGAGGAGCTGCTTGCTGGGGACACCAAACTGGCCCGGGAAGCACAGCTGAGCTCTCCCATGGGCATCAGAGGCACTGAAGAATTTAAGGACTCCATTTGGGACAGCTCATTTAAATGCCTCGGAGTCCAAGGAGCAGCCTGGAGGTGAGGGAATGCAGTAATGAACCCCAATGCTCAGGTCACTTCCATTAGAGAAGCATTTTAACCTCTTTGGAGAAGCTGCAGCAACTGGTGAACTTCAAAGCTGAGCCTACAGACATGTGCTCTATGGTTAGGGAGGGCTGACTGCTATTTTTATATGTGCTTTCCTGGGAAAAGCCAGCATTTCACAAACAAGTTCAGCTAGAGAAATCATTGTATATTCATTCCTCACTCCCTCAAAGGATACAACTTCCAGGATCCTCCCCAAGGGCAGCTCCAGCAAAGCACAGATGGACGACTCTGGATTTACCCTTCCCCAGGTTGTCTGAGGCAGTGAGTTCTTAAACACTAGTTGTTCTCATCATTATCATAATCTAATAGGTCACAGATGGCACAAAACATGATGGCATCCTGAATTTTGTGCCCATTCATGCTGTTGTTTGTTCAAAAAAATTAATCTCAAAGGCTGCCAACCCCTGTCTTGCTCAGAAGCACCTTTTTACCTTCTCACCATCTGCTCTGAGACCTCGGGGGCAAGTCAGTGTGAGTCCAGTCTCAGCTGCAACTCACTGGGTTGCATCAAATTTGAAATCTTCCAGCACAAAATGTACCTCATTGCTACTGATCCCTGCAGGAGAGGCAGCACTTCACTGCCCTACCCAGCATCACCAGGACCACTGCAAACAGAACGTGTTTTGGAGGTGTGCATCCTCAGTCTGAGTCCATCTGCAATACAGCCTCATCCAGCAAAACCCTTCTTTAAGTCAGCCAAGCTTGATAACGGATAAAGTCCAAAGCCAGACTCACCTGGTGCACTGTCTCCTGAAACCTCATTAAACAAGCTCAATTATTCCCCATTTCTCATTTGGTACCTCTTTGCTAGCACGGATACTCTGTCTTAAAAAAATCCACCTCATTTGTTTTGGGCCTTCACAACTTGAAGAGTCACTCTAAATTCTCCTCTGGCCTCCAATACTTTTTTCCATGCCAGTTAGGCCAAGAGGAGACTTTTTTGCACGCTTAATAAACAGAAAAGGGATGAAAGAGGGGGTCACAGTCCAGATTTCAGCACTGAACATGCCATACATGGCCTTTCCTGTACAAAAAACCTAGATAAACTCCAAAATCTGATTATGTAGATTATTCTCTCACGTCATACTTTGATACTCTTATGCATTTTACGGCTTCTAACATGCCTTTCAGAGAGAAGGGCTTGCATGAGTCCCTCAAGAGAGAGCTAGGAAGGAGGGGAAAAAAAGTGGATTTATCGTATCATTCAGCAAGCCACCACAACCCCAGCAGGAAGGTGGGGGAGCCTGGCACTCTGCCACAGGAGAAAGCCCAAAGAAAGCTGTTCTCTTTTAAGCCAGCCATATGGAAATGAAGCCTCGAGCTGCAGCATGGTGAAAGCTACTCTTACAGCAGCGTTGCTCTACTCGTAGAGCAGACCTGCTACTCACAGGCAAGAAAAGAGTGGAGTGTGTGGGCTCATTGAGCCTACAGAGAATTCAGGATAAACAGCAAGTTCTGGAAAACAGAGCTGCTGATCCAAAAAGGAAAAATGTAAAGCTGCAGATAAACCATGCAACAGCATCAGCTCATTTGGAGCATGCAGAGCTCACCCAGAGGAGTGACAGGGACACACCTGAGGGACGGGGTTATCCCGAGGGACCGGGACAAGCTCGAGCAGTGGCTCCATGGGAATCTCATGAGGTTTAACAAGACCAAGTACTGAATTAATCCAGGCTGGGGCATGAACAGATGGAGCAGCCCTGGGAGAAGGACCTGGGGGCGCTGGGGGTGAGAGTTGGACCTGCCCCAGCCCTGGGCTGCTCCCACAGCATGGGCAGCAGGAAAGGGGGGATTCTGCCCCTCTGTCCCGCTCAGGTGAGGCCCCACCTGCAGAGCTGCCCCAGCCCTGGGCTCCAACAGCAGAAGACATGGAATTGCTGAAGTGAGTCCAGAGGAGGCCACAGAGATTATCAGAGGTCTGGAGCACCTCTGCTGTGGGGAAGGGCTGGGAGTGATGCCTTAGGATTTTTAGCTTCTATATTTTTCAGGTGTCTGTAATCCTGTAATTCCTTGGTGTATAACTCTAGACTCCATATACAGTGCTAAGCTACTGTTCTCCCATTTTACTCAAAACAATTCCTCTCTAGGCCTGAAACTCAAGGACACCTCACTGTCTCAGGCCCCGAGATACATAAACAACAGTGAATTGGGGGGAGTAAACTTGGAGTAAATGACTTCATTAGCTGAAGCTGTAATTGGAGGTCTAAGCCCCGATATGCAAATGCACCAAACTTATAAATCATGAAAAACCCGTGACCCGTCATCCATTTTGGGTGTAGCCCTGGGTGGGCTGTGACTGCCCTGAATGTACCACTGAAGGCCCTTCAATAAATAGAACTGCTTTTTAGTCTCTTAATTTTGTCTAGCCTCTGCTTTAGGTAGTCCCAAGGAAAGGCATCAGGAGAATTGGGAAAGGAAATGGCTTTGGGGTAACCTAATTGTGGCCTTTCAGTACCTGAAGGGAGCCTACAAGAAAGATTTAACATTTTAGCAGTACTTGGCTGGCAGAATGAAGTTCAGAGTCACATTAAATTCTGAAAACTTTTGGAAGAAAGTTTTGTGCCTTTTCTAGTGAGTCACTGGTCTGCTACCGTTGCCAAAGGAAAGAAAGGGTAAGCAAAGCACTGCTGTTACCCAGGACTACCTAAATAGTTGTGGGTTTGGTAACCAAGGGGAGATAGAGCTGCACTGGAGGGGCTGCACTGCAGCACAGCAAAAAACCAGCCCTGTCCCAGTGGCCACCCTGCTTGCACAACCACTCAACCCCAACCCCACTGCCAGCCTCATAAATCTCAGATAAAAGCGATGTCTCTGTGGTAAGATGCTGGCTGGGGCACAGGGCCCCACACTGAGGGCCTACTTCAAGCACCATGGAAAAACTGAGCCAGCCACTTCTATGCTCCACCTTCTTCTGGTTCAAAGAGAGCAAGAAATATTCCCTCACTGAAAGGTGAGAGCCATTAGCAACTGCACAGACTAATTGCACCCATAGTGGTTGGACAAAATGGGACTGCAGGGTAGGTATTGCCCTACCCTAAAAGATATAAACAAAGTTTTACCCCAATTTTGTTTCCTTTTGTACACACTTTCAACTCCCTGCAAGCCTTCGAAGTGGCTGTCATTTTTAGCAGTTCAAAGTGACCTGAGCCTGCTAGTTTTACTCAGTGCATTTAAAACTGATTTATTTACCAAAAGTTACCTAAAATATGTGGAGTTCAACTTGAATGGGTTAGACTTGGCTAAAAGCCACCCTATTCTCTATTGAAGGCAGGAGAGCTATAGAATGCAAATACCATCCTGTTGTCTCCAGGTTTCTTTTAATCCCTTAGAAAAAAAATAGTTATATTAAAAGAAAACTGTATTTGACAGTTACCTTCATACCATGAAATACAGTAACACTTGAGCTGCGCTGAGGATTAAAACCTGTATTGCCAGGCACAGCTTAGAGCACAGTGACACAACCAAAATAAGAATATAATGAAACAGGAGTACCATGCCTACAGGATTCTCACAACCCTCTTTGGTATTCTTTGCTTCCTGCATTACACCAAAGACATTTGCAAGTGTCCTCCAGCTTCCACAACCCCTTGTTTATTAGAGGCTGGTATTTTAAGCGGAATTTGGCACTGATTTCACTCGCTTCCTCCTTGTCCCCCTTACCTTTTTCCTTGATTGTTACTCCAGAAAGAAACAGGAGTATAATCCCTGCCTTTTCACTGAGTGTGCTCACTCTTTAAACTCCTTGGTCCTCCCCTCTATTCAGCCCTTGCTCCGCAGAGCTCACCCGCACAGAGATTGAACCATCAGTGCCTTTGCTGCTGCTTTCTCATCTTCCCACGCTGCGGGCTGCTATTGCATTTCCCCGGCTGACTCCACCTCTCCTCTTCCCACTCTCTTTCCTCTTTAGATTCACTTCAAGGCCGACTTCCCTTCCTTGCTGCTGGGCTCACACAGCTGGGAGTGTGGTAAAGCAGGGGGAGGGGAGCAGAGCAGGGAGCTTTTATTCGGCGATGCTTCCTTAACCACGCAGCTGCTTTGAAGCCCCAAGGTCCAATTTCAACTGCTGAAGTTGCCAGTAATAAAAAACAGCTAAATATAACACTGCTTTCAAAAGGCAGGTTTGAGATGGGGGACTCCACTGTTAGAGCTCTCCAGCTGAAATACCATCAGAATCTGTAAATACACAACTTAGATGTAATAGCCAATAAACACTTGCTGGAAAGAATATTTGGAATAAATGCACAACTGGTATGTAATAGCCAATAAGCACTTGCTGGAATGAATATTTGGAAGAGGAATTCCAGACCCTCAGGGTCTCACCACACCTCTCCTGTTCTACTCCAAGCCCTGTGCAAGGCACTCCTGCTCAGACCTGTTCCCTACACAGCTCCTCACACAGGGATGGAGCACAGGCGAGAGCAGGGAGAGGGACACGGCAGGGAGCACCCACAGCTCTGCTCCCAAACCTCTGCTGGGTGTTCTGCAGGCACACACACCCTCCTCAAGGCAAATGTGATTCATGGAATCACAGAAAGGTTTGGAAAGGACCTTCAAGCTCATCCAGTACCACTCCCTGCCATGTGCAGGGACACCTTCCACTATCCCAGGCTGCTCCAAGCCCCGTCCAGGCTGGCCTTGGACACTTCCAGGGATCCAGGGGCAGCCACAGCTTCTCTGGGAACCCTGTGCCAGGGCCTCCCCACCCTCTCAGGGAAGAATTCTGTTGCTTCTATGGCAGCAGCCAAATAGAAATTAAGGCCTTGAGGATTGCCAATTTACATCAGTGCTCCAGAGAATACAGGTTAAACTGATGGCAGAAGGAAGCAGGAACAAAGAACCTTGACAAGTAGAGCTGCCACTCTTTGCATAAAAAAATGTTCCATTGATCTTGGTAGTCTGTTAGGATGTGTAAAACTTACCCACAGCAGAGTCTGAAAGGTGCTGGTAAGAAAGCTGTTAAGGAATAGGCTGAGTGGCACAGCCAATCACACCAGTGGTACTGCCCCTGCAAAAACCAGACTCTGCTCTGCAAAGGAAGTTAAACATCTACAAAATCACACCTCCAGGGCACTAGAGCCAAAAAACCCATTGACAGAAAAACCCAAACAGGAATTACAAGTCTAAGAATAGCAATATTTGAGTTTACAGTTTTGGACAATAGTATTTCCTACCCATTCATTTAGCCAGAACAAATTCTCACCCTTTCCAGTGTCTGAATTTGCAATTCCTTATGGACATTTATTCCTGCTGTACTCCTCTTCCCTGCTGCCCTTTCCCTAGCTATTTCCTCATAAAACAAATGCAGTTTGCCCTCCACAGCCCATCACTGCAATGCATACCACTCCCAAAATCTATATTCAGGAGGTTCCACTCTTTCCCTCTCTTTACATGTACTTTTCTGATACAAGAAGTCTGTGCATGGAAACATTCTTAAAACCATATCCAAGCTGCATTGGAAATAATACTTTTTACACAACTGGGTTTGGAGTGGGTTTTTTTTTGTTGTTATTCCTAATCATTACCATGGTTGTAAATGACAGGCACAATTTCATTCCTTTTATGAAGAGACTGAAGGAAGGGGAGGAAGGTGATCCTACCTCTCTACCCAGTACCAGTGAGGCTAGACCTGGAGGAGTGTTGTTAACTTTGGGTTCCCCTGTACAAGGTATGGCTTTACAGGAGAAAATCCAGCAAAGGACCAAAAGAGGATGAAGGGACGGGAGGATCTTTCATGTGAGGACAGGTTGAGAGAGCAGGGACTGCTCAGCCTGGAGAAAAGGCTCAGGGATGATCATATCAATGTACCCAAGTACCTGATGGGAGGGAATGAAGGGACAAGAGGCAATGTGCACAAACACACACATGAAATTCCATCTGAGCACAAGAAAACCCCTTTTGACTGTGAGACTGGTCACACACTGGGACAGGCTGCCCAGAGAGGTGGTGGAATCTCCAGCTGTGGGGATATTCAGACCCCAACTGGACAGGCTGCTCTCAGTGACCCTGCTGCTGCAGCAGGTTTTGATCCCTTTCAGCCTAAACAACGTGAGTTCAAAGTGAGGGTGTTTGGGAGATTAGACAAAACCCAAATAGTGACACTGCCCCACCAGTTACCACCACGGCTCAAGCTTGGAGCAGGGCTGGAATCAAGTTCATGCAGGAAAGAGTTCTGCAGCCTCCTTCATTCCCTAACCAGGGAATAACTGGCAAACCTCACGCAAACCCTCACCCAGCCCTCTCTGGGATTGGAAATGCCAGTAATATGGAGTTTATCTTCTCATCACTGGAGGGGAAGGTTGATTGTCTGCAGCTTTTGATGTGTGTTTCTCAGAGCTCAAATACATTCCTCCCCAAAGAAAAGGGTAAATCAGCTTGCCTTGAGCAGCATCTGGATCGACTTTGGACACGTGTGTGTGGGCAACAGAGATGGTCTTGCACTCTGGCTCAATTCATTAAAAAGCATGATTAAATGGCCAGAAAAGATGCTGGTCACTTACACACCCTTGTTTGAAGAGTGAAGATTTGATGCATCTGAAGGACAAATCCTTTTCCACCCCTATTTGTTTCCCAAAGCTGCCTGTGGCTGGCTCAGTTCTCCAGCTAAGCAGTGATGGATCTATGCCAGGTAAGCTCAGCACCTGACTTCATTGCAGCTTCCTTAATGCAGGGGACACCACCTGATACTTCCAGGGGGTCTGGTTTTATTTTGTGAGTCTTATCTTAGATGTCCTGACCGGTAGCTTTGACCACAGCTGCATTCTCACACCAGTCACTGCACACCTTGAGTCAGGAGAGCTCACCAAGCTCCTTTTTAAAAGCCGAACAGAGACAGCACCAAAAAAATCCCCTTTTACTCAGAGTTGAAATTAAGGCCTTTGTATGCAGTCACAAAATGCAGTCGACTGACTCACAGTTGAGTGAAAAAAATAAAACCAAATTGTTTTTGAATCACACTTTAAACCCACTTTTTCCCTAGGAAAGGTTTAAGGACAAAAATTGGCCTAATAATACATCAGAAAGCCTCAAGGTAAACAGAAGCTTAATTGTGAGGAACAGAACAAAAGTGGGGTTTGCTGCTGCCAGTTGCCTCCTTTCCTCGTGTGTGACTAAGCCAAAGGCCTGACAACACTAAACTGCCAGCAAAGATAACTCCTCTTCACAGCTCTTACATAAGCATCATAAATCCAAATTATTAATTGCACCCAGAAGATAACACTGAGGTTTGTAAAGCACTGGAACAGCTGCCCAGGGCAGGGGTGGAGTCACCATCCCTGGGAGTGCTCAAAAACCACATGGGTTTGGCACTTGAGGACGTGGTTTAGTGGTGAACATGGTGCTGGGTTCATGGTTGGACTTGATGGTCTTGAAGGTCTTTTCCAACCTTAAGAATTCTATGATTCTGTGGCCATCAGGTGGAGCAGAGGAACCTGCAGAGAAGTGCTCATGCTTCTCATCTCTTCACAATCTTCCATTCACCTGTCAAGAGCCCATAAGCACAGACACCTTTGGGCTCAAGGCCCCTGAAGATGTGATGGTATAAAAGCACATCCCTTTTCAGGCAGGGGATCATGAGTGGGTTTGGAGCAACCCCAGCCAGAGGCTTGGCTTTATATAAAGCTTCTGAGGAAGCCTTGGCAAGAGGGAAAGTAAGGGGAGTTATATGACAGAAAATAATAGAATCCCAAATGGGTTGGTTTGGAAAGGACCTTAAAGCTCATCTCATTCTACCGCTGCCATGGGCAGGGACATGTTCCACTGGACCAAGCCCTGTCCAACCTTGAACACTGCCTGGGATGAGGAGTCCACCCCCTCTCTGGGCAACAGCAAAATGGGTTAAGTGTCAAGTGCATGCCTCAACAAAGATGTATTGTCCAGCAAGCACCAAGTTAAACCTCAAGTCACAGACTCCCATTCAAATACTTTAGAGCTATGACAGTCCCCTAAGGACAGGACAATGTCACCTTGCTGGGAAAGGCTGGAAGGGCCACCTTTCCTCACACTGTGAGCAGCAGCCAGTCTTAAAGCCTTGATATGTGGCTGAGCCTAGAAATAGGAGAGTCAGCTTGTCTTCTGCTCTGCCCATTTCTGTGCAGAGCCTGAAAGATTTATTCTGTGCAATAATGAGCACAACTACAGCCCTTACTTCTCTCTTGGCAGCTTTATTAAAACACTGCATTGCTTGATTAGGTTAAACCATTTCATGTCAAGGTTTACACCAACCCTAAAATAAGTAATTTTACTATGTGTGACTTTTTCTTTACCAAGCTTGGGGGAAACATTCCCTAACTTCTAAACAAAACTGTAGTTAAGAGCTCAATGCTCACAGCCTCTGAAAAACAGAAGCTTGGCATCCCAAGAGATGGCTCTATGTAGAGGTCTGGAAAAGCCATGTCATGACAGTTTTATTTCTAAAAAGATTGTCTGACAAACACTGACAGCTTCTCAACTTGGGTCTCCGACTGAGCCCTGTTCCCTGCTCATTCCTGCCCACCTCTACTACAGGCAGCAGTTAGAGCAGGACAACAGCACAGCCCCACTCTACATTGTTACCCCAAAGGTGCCCATTCCTAGTCACAGAAATCCAAATCCAACCAAGTTTCTTCCTCAGCATGATCCTGGAATTCTTGGCTAGACAACCTAAACCTAGTTCCTGAGGCAGGTGCTAATGGGACATTCCAGGTACCCGAAAGTCAAGCACTGCCAGCTGGCACTTGGCTCTTCTCTGCATCAAAGGGACCAGCAAAGCAAAACACTGATGGCAAAGGCAAAGACAGCTTGTTATTGGAACTTACTGGATTATTGCACTGCCAATCCCTTGAGTTCCCATGTGGTTATTTTACAAGCTAAAACACCCAGGCAGCAATAATTCTCCAAAATCAAATAGGGAGGCCTACACTCAGCACAAGGAAATGACTTGTTTTCTTAGGCAGTTTTTAAAGGTACAGTCCACCTCTTGCAGGGATCTTTTCTCCACTCCCCTTATTGTGTACAGCTCCCTGCAGTTGTGTGAACTGCTTGAGCAGTTCAGAAGCTCAAGCTGTACTTGTGTGTATCTCTGCTCAAGGCTTTTCAGGATATTTTCCACTGGCAAGACTTTGCTCCTGCAACAAACAAGGAAACAAAGCCTTGAAGTTGCAGTTGAAAGACACACCTAAAGTTTTACTGAGCAAAGAAACTTCCAATAAGGAAAGGAATAACCACAAACATTAGTCAGTGATTAACTTATTCAAAAGACAAAGGAACCTTGTTTGTGTGTGGAGTATCATCCAGAGCAAGAAATGTAATGAGATCATGTCAGTCCATTCCCACTGCAGAATTCCAGCAGAATTCACACAAATGAGGCTGAAGCACCTCCCACCATCATTTCTAAATTGCAAAGCAATAGACGATTACTTAACTTACTTTCAGAAATAGAAAGTCTACTATGGCACCTAGATCCAACTCTTTCCCTCAGAGCACCGATTAAATAGCTGAGAGTTGTTTGCATCAGGTGTTTTATCACTCCAGCAATGCCATACTCACAGCACACAGAGAGATGGAACAGCTGGAGGATCACAGGAGAAGGAAATCACAGCTCCTGGTGGCCAATTTCCTCAGGTTCCAACACTGCAGGAGGTGCAGTGCCTCTCCCAGGAGTGCATTCCTGAGGAAAGCAGGCAAAAACAAACCACAGACTTCAATAAAACAGCTTAAACCCCTACAAGGCATTTTGTAATCTGACAGCACTCAGGCTTAGAGCAGGATGTGTACCTGCCTTCCTGTCTGCACATTTAAGGCAGAAGCAGAAACATTAAAGCATCTTCTAGCAGGGTCAGTGGATCATGACAAAACCCCGCAGCACGGAACCACAGGGAGCCTGGCATGTGGCCAGGGGGCCTCCAGCAGCATCCCAGGACAGCAGGCACACAAAGCCCATCCTCACATTCCTGTGTAGCACAGGAGGCGAGGCAAGTCAAGGCTGTGGAAAGTCAGATCTAAGTTCCAGTACTCGCAGCTTCCTCCCCTTCTCTTCTTATCCCTATCCAAATTGCAGCCCTGCAGTGCATTTCAGCCTCATTTATAGCCTTGTGAGGAATGAGGCACAGCTGGGGCAGAGCCTGTGCCCTCACAGCTGCCTTGGCCCAGACAGTTGCACCTGAGGGATCTCTCCAGTAGCACCAGGAGCCATCAGGTTCACCATAGCTCCAGCAGGGAAGTGCCGAGAGATAATGGGAGACTGATAAACACAGCACCCACCACAACCATGGCAAGGGGACACGGCAACCTTGGGTGAGTTATTTTGTTTGAGCCTCTACTCCACAGCTGTAGAACAGCCTAGAAGCACTCCAAGGCCTGAGGGAACGGCTGGAGCTGTGCCAGGGGAGGCTCAGGCTGGAGATCAGGGAAAGGTTCTTCCCCCAGAGGGTGCTGGGCACTGCCCAGGCTGCCCAGGGAATGGGCACGGCCCCGAGGCTGACAGAGCCCAAGGAGCATTTGGACAACGCTGCCAGGGATGCACAGGGTGGGATTGTTGGGGTGTCTGTGCAGGGACAGGGGTGTTGGACTGGATGATCCTTGTGGGTCCCTTCCAGCTCAGGAGATTCTGTGATTCTGTAATTTTTCGACATGTGAGCTTTGTGAGCACAAAACAGATCACTGCTCAGCACCCAAATTCAATCATATAAAAAGAGAATTCTGCCTTTCAGACCTACTCTGTTCCTAACACAACCTCCTATCTTAAGATTTTGATAGCTTTGATTCCAAGAAAAGTACATGAAGAGCTATCCTTGGGATTACACTGAGCTATGATATTAACTTTTATTTATTAAATTCCCAATGAGCAGCCCTACTGCAAATTTCTTTTTATAGCTGTTCAAATTAAACATGTACGACCTGTCACCCTGTAGCCAGTCTCAGTGTTATCTCTTTGTTGAGAAACACAATGGAGAACAACAACATTCTCTCTTCCACAGCCAAATAATTTTTAATCACCTTAGCCACAGGACCCCTATTGGTAATCTGTCCTCTGGGCCCTCCTCGTTCTTAAGGCAGAGGCTGATAGAGAATTCAATTAATGTGTCCCCTAAGGATAACACATTCAATCACACTAAGTGAGGGAAAGCATGCTCAGATGGAAAAGAGACTCTAGCTCCAAACTTCCAGTGGAAAGTCTGTGTCCCAGTGGGCAGGATACCATTAGTCTCATGAAGTAAGGAAAGGCTTTGGGTTTTTGTCTTGGTAACAAAAAGCTTTGTTGCTGCTGAATTTTTCCCCTTTTAGGATGATCTGCCATCTTAATCCAGGCGAAGTCCAAAGGAGTTCTTGGGGTCAAACCTTCAGAAGATCGGTGTTGGGTTTGTTGCGCTGATTCGGTTTTCCCCATCTGCTGAAGAATATGTAAATCCTATTATATGCCACCACTTCCACTGCTCAGGTGCCTAAAACATTACCCAGTTAGCAGAGGAAAAAGCACGGATTAAATTCCAACTCCTTGTGAAGTGCAAAATTCTCAAAGGAAAAGTGTATTCCGTCTCAGACTTTGCCTAGTTGGAACTTTCTGCTGTAGTAAGGTATTTATCATTGAGTCACAGAATCATAGAATATCCTGAGTTGGAGGGGACCCACAAGGATCACTGAATCCAACTTCTGGCCCTGTACAGGACACCCCACAGTCCCACCCTGTGTCTGAGAGCGTTGTTCAAATGCTCCTTGGGCTCTGACATGCTTGGGACAGTGACCGCTGCCTGACCATCAGGCCAGAACATCATCTGAGGAAAGGACCTTTTCCTAATATCCCGCCTAAACCTCCTCCGACACAGCTCCAGCCTTTTAGCTCAGCTTCACCACATCATCTTCAAACAGAATATTGCCTTCCAGTCACACAGACCTTGAACAAAACCAACCACTGGCTCGCTCAAGCAGGGTAAAGTGTGAAGAATTTCAAGCTCCCCACGCGTGGTCAAAAATGGTCAAAACCAACTCAAACACAGAACAGATCCACAGCTCTTAACAGATTTTCTCTCCTTATCACACATATTATGGATTGGAACCAGATGATCTTTAAGATTCCTTCCAAGCCAAACCATTCCATGATTCTCTGATCAATTTGTTTGCACTGGACCTGAAGGCATTCTGAAACTCCAGAGGAGTACAGCTTCAAAAACATACATTTAAAAGAAATTTTCCACACATCCTGTCACACCAACCTAAAATATGCAGGTGCTGGGTAGAAACAGAGCCTCCCAAACCATCCTGTTGTCAGCAGCTTCAATGCTGCATAAACATACCCAGGGACAACTGCTGAGTCACAGCAGCAGCACAAGATTATCCAAGGTTTTAAAAATCTGGATTTCAGAACAGAAACCGCTGTGTTGCTGTCAGTTAGCGGCGAAACAAAACACAGCATTGAGGGGGGAAGAAAAAAAGAAAACAAAGCCAAACTGTTGGCTATGTTGGGTAACTTTTCCAGTCTTCCCAGCTTGTCATAGTGGCAGATGGCCCAGTCTGTAAATTAGCAGTTACCAGATGGGCCCCCTAAGTAGCTTTACTGCAGTAAATTGATTTGTTCGTGGATTTGGTATTAAAATGTCCTTCACTGTCTGGGTAGTGTTTGGCCACAGAGCTGCAAATTCCACTTGAATGCAGGGAAGGCCAAAACCCCAAACATTCCTATTGGGAAGCTACTTCTACATGTGGTGGTTACTCGGGAGTCCCAGTCACCAGTCAGGTAGGCATACTGGAGGTACTTGGCTCTGCCAGAGAGGCCAGAGCAGACTCAGGAATTGGAAGATTCTTGTGGATCCCTTCAAACTCAGGATATTCTATGACTCTATCACTTAATTCTGGCCATGGATGACAAATACAGATAACTTTGCAGTGAGGAGCTGGGAAAGGACACTCTGACCTAGGGAAATATCTATTGGGTTGAGACAACTATTTCAGGACAAAGTTCTCATCATTGTAGCTGAAAATGGGGAAGGAATTCAGCTTATCAGATGCTTCAGTGCCATCCATCTCTCTCCTTCTTCCTTCTATACCCTTTGCCTCTCCTCCAACCATTTTCACAAAATCACAG
This sequence comes from Orthonyx spaldingii, assembly GCA_013397795.1. Taxonomy (NCBI): domain Eukaryota; kingdom Metazoa; phylum Chordata; class Aves; order Passeriformes; family Orthonychidae; genus Orthonyx; species Orthonyx spaldingii. The sequence goes on along the minus strand of VZTJ01002055.1, from coordinate 363,810 downwards.
AATTCCTCTGGAAATCATCCAGTCCAACCCTCTGGGTCACCTAGGGCAGGTGGCACAGGAGTGCATCCAGGTGGGTTTGGAATGCCTCCAGACAGGGAGACTCCACACCCTCCCTGCGCAGCTGTTCCAGTGCTCTGCCACCTCAATGAACAGAAATTCTTCCTCACGTTGAGGTGGAACTTGTTGTGGTTTAGTTTATGGCTCTTGCTCCTTGTCCTGTCGCTGGGCACCGCTGAGAAGATTCTGGCACCACCCTCTTGGCACCCGCCTTGGAGAGATTTGTATGGATTGATGAGATCCACTCTCAATCTTCTCTTCTCCAGACTAAACAGGACCAGCTCAAGCAGTTTCTCCTCATCAGAGTGGTGCTCCAGACCCCTCATCGTCTTTGTGGCCTCTGCTGGATCCTCTCCAGTAGCTCCTTGTCTTTCCTGAACTGTGTGGACCAGAACTGAGCACAATACTCCCGATGTGGCCCCAACAATTCTGCTGGAGGTGCTGATGAACCACACTTGCAGAGTTTTGGCCGTTTTCTGTCTCTTTTGCTGCTCAGGTGTGTAGTGAGCTCCCTGTGGCAGTCATTGCTGCCTTGTTATCCAGGGTGAACTTTGGGTGCTGAAAGGCACCTTTATTTTGCACTACTAACCAGGATTTCTAGTCCTGTGTCAATATCCCAAAGAGGATGGAATTACTGGAAAGAAAAGAAGGTCAATATGTTATTTTCCTCCATTTCATGGCAGAGGCTGATAGCCAACATTCTCTAGCTTGGTTGTTATCCTTCCAGACCTCTGCACAAGTAAGAGGAAATTGTCTCAGCAGTAGTGAGCCGGAAGCTAGAGATTGACATTTATTGAAGTGAAATACTCCACATTCCTTAGATTTCTTAATAAACCCACAAGTGTTTCCATCTTCCTAGAGCTTCTTTGGCATGTCCTGGCATGATATCCTGTAAGACTCAGTCCCAAAAGCCTTTGCATACATTTTAGTTCGTGTCAAAGGCTGGCAAACCATGACTTAATCCTCCCAGTGGTCCTCTGCAGCTGCAAGGGCTATAAAGTCACCAGGGAAGAGTGACAAACAAAAAGCAGTTACTCAAATTTCTGCAAGAGTACTGTCACATGATGGTTTATAGTTCTAATATCTAGATATTAGATATATAGCTGGCAAAACAAGCCAAGCAGTTTTCCTCCTCAAGCCTGGAGAATTAAATCATTTGTCAGCCTGAAAGCTCATATTTCCTCAAGTTACGTTGCTGACAACAAACAAATGGGCAATGGAGGATTGCTCCATCTCCCTTTTTTCCTCCATCTCCTTTTCTCACATTGTTTCAAAAGAACTTCAGGTTAGGTCCCCTACCATAGATATAACCACTTATTATTGTTCCTAATTATTAGTTACTTCACTCAAACATCTTCACATGCCAACTTAGTCCTTAATCCAACACTTAATGATCAAAACTTAATCCTGAAGACACATGGAAAGAGCACCAATGGCTGGACATCAATGGCTATGATTCAGGTACTTTACTTAGTGAATGTATCCAGCACTGAGACAGGCAGCATCCAAACCCAAACTGCTGTGCTGCAAACCATTACTGCTGAATGTTGTGTTTTTCTGCTGGAAAAGAGGCAACAAGGCCATTTCTAACCCAAGTTTTTACAAGGGAATGTGCGCTTTAAAGGGCTTCACGCTCCAGCTGATGAAACTGTTCAAACTCAGTGAGCTGTAACTAGTACACACAAGCTAACACACAATTATTATTCTGCCAAAAAGCCTGATTTACAACAATATCAGTCCAAGGAACCCATGGGGTGCAAAGCCTGCTGCATCAGGAGCTGGAGGAAGTAAACCCTGGGCTCAAGGGAGTGCTGGGAATGACAAGTAGCTCTCTCCCTCTTCTCCTTCAGCACGTCACCCAGTGTCTGGATATCTGGCATGTCACATTTTCCCCAGAGAACTACTTGTTTTCTTTACTATCCCACCAAGCAGTGTCCTACCCTGAGAACCAAGACAGATAGTCCTACTGGAATGCAAAACAATCTGGCATTTTTCAGGATAAGGTTTATTGTTGGAGCTTCATTTCCTGTTGGTCATTCTTCTTTCTCCAACTCTCCTCCGCTGAATCTCAGTTAGTCTTCAGATTTTACCCATGACCTGGGCTGACCTGCCTTTTAACCTCTGTCTCTCAAGCTACTTGACAGTCATGTCCTTCTGTTCACAAAACTCAGGTCTCTTGGCAGTGAAGCATAGAAATTTGCATTTAACAATTTAAATAGGAGGAACGGAAGTCCATGTTCCAGGAAATCTGTCTCTGCTGCTTGGGGCCCTGTTCCCATCCTCATACAGATGAGTTTCTGCCTGCACTGCTCCTCCAGCTACACCTCAGCTTTCTGCTGCCTTCCACACCATCCGTGTCTTTTCCATGGAAGCCTGAGCTGATTTTTCTAGGTATTTTTGCCAGTCAAGTGGCTTATTTGTGTTATTTTATCAACCTGCCCTGGAGCTGGGGAGGGCAAGCAGTGAGGGGACATGTTCCAATCCCTCCTCATTGAAATAAATTTTATCAATAAATAACTGATATGCAATGAAAGTAATCAATCATTGTTCAGAAAAGGAAAGGCAACCCTTTAGAACTGATCTGCTCACTGCAGTGCAAGTTGTCCCACCTCACTACCAGCAACTGCCTTTTCTTTCCTCCTTCTTCCCAGACACCAACATCCCAGCATGCCCTTTCTAGCTGTTTTCAGTCGTTAATTCCTCCCAGTTCAAGTCCTTCCTGAAGAGACTGAAGCAAAAACCTGCTGATAAGTTTGCAGTCCAACCTGAGCACTCGGCTTAGTCTCATATTGGGGTTTTCCCTTCATTTACCATCCATTCCACATTTTTAGTGGGATGGTGGCTTCACCCCTGCACCTCTCATTCCTGGTCCATGTCTGACATCCTGGTTTGCCTGCCTTGACAGCAAGGACAACACATTTATCCTTCTGTTCCCTGTTTTGTTCTTGACAAAACCCTTTCTCTCTGCATACAGCACCATACAGTACTATGGGACTTTAGTCCTTAGAAGCATTTTCACTGGAAATCCACAAAGGTAATCCCTTATACACATTCCCAGGATGCACAGACTCGCATTGCAAAGTTGGGCTTCACCATTTCTTGCACTTTGAAGTGCAAGTGCCAAAAGGTACCCAGGGAAGTGTTGTCTTCTTCACCCGTATCCTCCTGCAGTGGGTATGAAGTACTGGAAAGCAGGCTTCAGCTTTTGCCAGTTTTTGTGCATTTTCTTTCTTTATCCTCTCACTATCAGGCAGGCCAAACAGCTGGACAGCTGCTGGGCTGTTATTTGTGCCAGGAGTGAGGGCTGTACAGACTCAGGCACTTCATACACTTGACTGATAAAATGCATCACCAGAGCAGGTTACACAAGCACACCTAGAAAGCCACATATTGTACACAGATGAGTAACAAGATAAAAATAGCTGAACACTGGGACTAGGAACTGGATCAGTAGAGTCACCCCAACCCGAATTGTTCATGGCTCAGCAGCTGCTCTGAATCCCATCCAGACAGCCTGGGCTGTAACAAAACCCTTGCATGATGCAGCAGTAGTCAGCAGTACAGTGTGTGCACTGAGGGCCTTCCTGCAGGGCAGAACTCCACAGTCTGACAGGTCACTGTAGAATCACAGAATCCCAGAATGGTTTGGGTTGGAAGGGACCTTAAAGCTCATCTTGTTCCACCCCCTGCCATGGCCAGGGACACGTTCCATCATCCCAGGTTGCTCCAAGCCCTGTCCAACCTGGCCTGGAATACTTCTAGGGATGGGAGAGCCACAGCTTCTCTGAGCAACTTTACCTCCTGTCTGTTTTTACAGGTACTTTTATGCAATCTGAATTGACAGTAAAAGGCTTCTTCGTCTTCTCAGACCACCAGCTCAAACTACTTCAAGCTGGGGACAAACATTTTTATTTTCTCATACTTAATGGGATCACAGAATCATTTAGGTTGGAAAAGACCTTCAAGATCACTGAATCCAACCTGTGCCCAATGCCCACCTTGTCACTAGCCCAGAGCACTGAGTGCCACATCGAGGTATTTCTTGGACATCTCCAGGGATGGAGATTCCAAACCTCCCTGGGCAGCCCCTTCCAAGGCCTGACCACCCTTTCTGTGAAGAAATTCCTCCTGATGTCCAACCTGAGCCTCCGCTGGCCCAGCCTGAGGCCGTTCCCTCTCCTCCTGTCCCTGTTCCCTGGGAGCAGAGCCCGACCCCCCCGGCTGCCCCCTGAGTTGTGCAGAGCCAGAAGGTCCCCTCTGAGCCTCCTTTCCTCCCATCTTCCTGTCCCCCTGGCTGAAGCCAGCAGTGCCTGTGAGGCTGGAAGCTCTCCAGCCACAGGCAGTCACACCATGTCCCAATCTTTGGCACAGCTTTGTCCTGCATGGCATCAGTGTCACTTGCACCAGTGAGAACGCTGGAGCTTATGCAAATTATCCACAAGCTAATGCAGAGTTGATCCCATTTAAATATTCATCAACTTATAGTATTTAGGAGTACAAACCAAAAAAAAGTAAAATAACTTACTGTTTTCCTGCACAGCCTACAAAGTGCTTGTTTCTTTTCTCTTAATGACAAAAAAAGAGCAAATGTAAATCAGTGCATTTCATCTCTGTGGAGGGAAGGGACAAAACATGAGTTATGAAAGTTATTATGAAGTTTGTAGTGTACTAAGAGCTCCAGCTAAATAGCTCAACTGTTCAGAGTTACATATCAGCCCATTTTAGTGCACTTTTTTTCCCTTTTTTTTTGAACAGTGAAGCAAGCAAGGCTTGAATGAGGCTTGGTCCAACACTGAACTGATTCCCAGAGCCAAAGGATTGACTTCACTCTTAGGTCAGGCATAGATTTGGCTCTGTGCTGTGATAGGGCACTGGGAGCTGTGTCTCAGCCCCCAAGTACAGATGGTTAAGCACTCTCCACCAGTGGGATACACACAGGTGTGCAGAAAGAGGTCTTTCCCGGGAAAAGAAAAGGGAGCTGCTGTGGAAAAACAAGGAAAGAGCAAGGACAAGCCCACACAAAGAGGTGGTGGCCATGAATCATCATATAAGCAATACAGAGGATGGTTCTGTCATGTTGGAAAACTGATTCTTGTTACGTTTTCCAGCTGCAGATCACTTGGAGACCTTTGAGTACAGAAGCCTTAGTCATTCAGCTTTGCACTTCAAAGCTTATTACTGATAATTGAGAAACACTTACTTAAAACTCTTACTCTAGTCACCAAAGTGACATTTTCACATCAGTTTTCCCTTTGGAGAACGAAGTTTCCCACACTGACCTTCCCTCAGACTGCAAATCTGCAACTCAGAGTTGAAATCTTGAATTGAGAGTGTAGCAAGTGCTAATCCTTAGCCATGAACACATGGCAAGTTTTGTTCAGAGCAAGGAAAAGAGTTTGCATTACATTTAGTTAGAAGTCTCCCAATTTTTCAAGGAGCCACACCAGGTCAGCCAGATAGGGCAAAGCTGCACAGCCAGGATTACACAGGGGCACTAAAGATTTACTCTGCTAAGTCCAAGTAGGGTAAACTTTTTGCACCAGCTCACGTGTTTCAGGAAAAGTGCTGCAAAACTCCCCCTGACTTCAACCAGCAACCTCTGCCACAGAGGCAGAGAAGGGGACCTCACTCTGATGATTTGGCTGCAATCAAACAAGGAGTCTTTAGTTAATGTCTAGTTTTATTGGCACCCATTTAACAGTTTTTATTCATATTCTTTATCCAGTGCAACTTCTGTGCATGCTTAGACAAAGCTTAGATTGGAACCCTGACTCCGTCCCCTTCTAGTAGAAAATACTCTTTCCATACTGTTTTCTTCCAGCCTACAAATAGCTAAGAGCTGATATTATTAGGCTGCCCTTATCACCTGAAGTGCTACTTTGGCTTCTGGAGAGCCCAGCTCCATTGTCAGCTAAGCAAACAATTACCTCTCTCCCTCAGAATTTCGGGCAGGCTTCATGCAGTGCTCTGTTGCAGCACACACCATCTTCTCCCACAGCATTTAAAAGCTGAACAACTTCTGCAGAGGAAAAGGGGACAAACATCTGAGTAAATTTCCAGTTCCAGATAGAAAAAGGAACAAAAGCACATATAAATGTGGAATTGTAGAGAAGAATCAAAAAGGAGCATCAAAAGCAGTGTGGGCAGCAGGGGAAGGGGGGATTCTGCCCCTCTGCCCCGCTCAGGTGAGACCCCACCTGCAGAGCTGCCCCAGCTCTGGGGCCCAGCACAGGAAGGACGTGGAGCTGCTGGAGAGAGCCCAGAGGAGGCTCCAGGATGGTCAGAGGGATGGAGCAACTCTGCTGTGAGGAAAGGCTGGGAGAATTGGGAATGATCAGCCTGGAGAAGAGAAAGCTTCAGGCTGACCTAATTGTGGCCTTCCAGTGCCTGAAGGGAGCCTGTGAGAAAGATGGAGAGAGACTTTTCACCAGGGTCTGGAGTGACAGGACACAGGGAATGGCTTCCCACTGCCAGAGGGCAGGGATAGATGGGAGATTGGGAAGGAATTGTTCCCTGTGAGGGTTCTGAGGCCCTGGCACAGGGTGCCCAGAGAAGCTGTGGCTGCCCCTGGATCCCTGGAAGTGTCCAAGGCCAGGCTGGACATTGGGGCTTGGAGCAGCCTGGGACAGTGGAAGGTGTCCCTGCCCATGTTGGGGTTTAGAATGAGATGGACTTTAAGGTCACTTCCAGCCCAAACCATTCCAGGATTCTAGGATTTCTGCAGCCACAGGATTGTCTGTTATATCAAACATTACTCAGGATCATATAAAGCCAACAAGTTACCTAAGCTCCCGGGCATTTATCACCAGATTTTTCATCCCTGCTGAGAACTAGTTACAGACCATCAGCTGTCAGTACAAGTCTGCTCCCTTAGATTGACTGATAACCAAGCAGTTGCCCTTTAGCCATATCAATATTCCTCTGTTGACAAGTAGCAGCAGGCAAGAGAGGAGCACTTGACATTTGTGCCCTGAATCCTCCTGCTTTGCACAACTCCTCCTGCTCTGCATGAAGCTGTGCATCACACAGATGAGAGGGGCAGCACCCTGGGAGCTCTGACAGGACAGATCTCACACAGAACATGCTGTACATCCACATCCACTTGAAGCTTGAACTTCTCAGGGCAAATAATGGTAGCTCTGGAGGTTACACTGAGATGTTTCTCCCCTGCAGAAGACGGCTAAAGTATGGATTTATATTTAGTCACACTCTGGTTTTCATTAAAACTCAAATGAGTCTTAGTTTTCTTCTGTCAGATTGAGTAAGAAATACTCCCTGCTTCTTCCAGGCAACGTAGTCATGCTGCCAGATTTAAGCTTTTCTTAATCTTCTCTGGGAATGAATTATACTGAGGAACCACTTGAACTCCTCTGAAACTACAATTTCCTTGAGTGGCAAGCAGCCCAATTCTATAAAAAGTATCGGTATAAAGACAAATGTATTTGATGAAGTCTCCTGCTGATGTCAACATGAGACACCAGCAAGGATGATGGGTAAAAACCTGCCTGTGCAAAAGAAATAAAGCCAGTTCTGTGTGGGATGAGTGCAAAAAACCGTGAAATACTGCCAGCTCCTGAGTGCTGTTTGCATCAGTTTAGTTTTCCACATAAGGCATTGACATGCCTCATTTCAAAGTGATTTATAGCAGCATTAAAAATTCTTTCACTGCTTTGTTTTGTTTGGAGCTTTTCATTATCAGGGTTGGCACAACATGCTTTTTAGGGGCTGACGACACCTCCCTGCATTGAGGAGCTGGAGATGTTTGGGAACACCTGGTAGCAAGTTTCCTCTAGTCTTGAAAAAAAGAAGAATCATTGGGAGTGATATTAAGTAGATAAATGAAGCTTTGGAGCTTTATTTCTCAGGCTGACCATCAGAGCATGTTTTTTCTGGAGTCAGGGAGCCATCAGCGCAGGAACCACATCAGGGTCTGCCTGTGACAAGGGTTGGTGGTGGCAGGCTGTGCTTCCAGCTGCCCTTTCAGCTGGAAAAGCATCTGCAGCTCCAGCTCTCCCTCTCTGTAACATAAGACTGACAGTCTGTTCGTGCTCACACACACTGAAGGTAGCGCAGAGTCTTCAGTCTGCATCAAACCCAAAATAAATCTGTTAAGAATGGATGCTTTACAGCCCAGAAATCTGGGGTTTCAGACTTTGGTCAACATTCCAGTGAATCCCATTGCAAATGGAGATATCTCAGGTTCCTGAACCACATTTTGAAAGGTTTGCTGGCATAAAAGTCAGGCACTGCAGGGCAGGGTTTAGCTGAACTGCTGTGGTTTCATGAATCATGGTGCTGCCTCATCAACCAAGAACTCAAGCCAACCTCAGCTTCCCAAAAGGTTGCTAAAATGCTGTTTAGCATATTTAATAAAGGAAAAATACACCCTCAAGGGCCCTGAGCAACCATTAGTAACACCCAGTGACAATAAATGAATAACATTAGAGAGTTTTTGGTAAAGGAACTCAACTAAAGGTTTTAACCACAGTAGAGAGAAGCTTCTGGGAGCTGGGTTTGATGGGAGCTTGGTATTGGAATCTTCAATGACTCTGCAACTGCTAAGGCAGCCTGAGCACTGAGTGATAAACTCTGTGAACTGAGTCAGCATTTACGGCTCCCCGTACGAGAGGAAAAAGGACACAGAGTAAATCACCCTTATTTTGACCATGCTGAACGATCCAATGACATCTTAAACCTTTTAAGTCCAGTGTGTTTCTTCACTTCAGCTTCAGGTAGAAGAGGTTTTGTACCTGAGGGTAACAGTACATTTAAAATCAATCTCGTTTGAAACCCTCTTGGCCACGACCTCCAGTGACCATCAAGTAACAAATGGTGATGTTGCATCTTGTGGAAAGAACAAATAACTTGTTCCATTCAATAAAACAACAATTAATATTAGTCAAAATGAAAGCTCAACTGTTTTCGTGTACTGGCACTGAAAGCTGCTCTAGAAGAGCAGAATGTCACAGAGGAAGTGCTTGATCTTGAGGCCTTTCTCAAAGTCAAACCTCACTGAGGAACCTAAGAACAGCCTGCAGGAGGCACAGACATACACACATACATACAAGCAGGGTGCTAAAACCAGAATCCAGATGAAAGAGTCAAGTTTTGCTTATTCACAAACGCTGCCCAGGCTCGATCCTTCCTTTTCCTCATTTCTCGCCGTCTCTCCTCTCTGTCCATTTGCCATTCCCTGAAGGGCATTGCCAGCCTCAGAATAGCATAAACCATCACATCATCTGAGCTGCAGCTGCCACTCGTGGCTGCGTGGGAGCATTCCAGCAGCAGCCACATCCACACCAGGAGCTCCAACTGCGGGAAAGGATCGCAGCTTCTCCGTGCACAACTTTCTGCAGAGAGATCCTTGCTGCCACAGCCCCCAGATTCACATCCCAGCCCTGTGGCAGTAGCAGAGAGCAGGGAGGCTTTTCATGGCCATAAACCAAATAAAATCCATCTGGGCATAAGTTCATATTTATTAGCATTTCCAGTGCACAGTGCTACTTTAATTCCCCGATGGCTCCCAGGCTGCTGCATCTCACTGATGCATAAGCAGGCTTTCTGCTGCTATTATAAAACAAATTACCTCACGCATGAGTGGCTTTAATATCAGTTCATGCTCCAAGCTGTTCTCCTGTGCTGACATATGTACCCCCCATTCACCCTGTGCTGCTAAAGGCAGATTGGCTTCCGAAACCACCCATCAGACAGAGCAGGAAATGGATGATAAAACAGTGTGCACAGCATTAGCTCCAATGCATTCCCCACATTCTGCTCCCTTTGCCATGGTTTGCTCCTCAGTGTAAAAGGGATTACTGAGTGGGCAATAGGGTTTCAACTTCTCTCTTTCTCCTTTCATGGCAGGTGTTCCTCTGCCTGTCATGGCTGCAGAGCTCTCTCCACATTAAGGCAGTGGTAATCTGTAGTGATAAATTGTGACCTGAGCAGCACTGGGCACCTCAATGAGTAAATAACCATGTCATGGAAGCACTAGTCACCCAAATGAGAATCTTATAAATAGAAATATTCCCTATAAGCGGCTTGTGACTAAGCTCACTTTTGAGCTAATAACTTCCCATGGAGATGAACTCTGCAGGAAAGCTCACAGAGCTATAAATACTCAGAATTCATTAACAGATCTTTTTTGCTGCAAACATTCTTTTCCGTCTGTGCATCATGACACTGGTGCTCCCAACCTATTCTCCTTTCAAAAGCTGCAATTGTTTAACCCCCAGATCCGGCCACTCTCAGAAGTCCACAGGAAGAAAACATTGGGGCAGTTTTGAATATTAAGACCTTATTCTAGTGCCAAAGAAATAAAATAAAAAAGAAAAAGAAAAATATGACAAGGAACAGATGCTATGTCATAAGCAAGTCTAGAGTTTCATACTCTTCATACGTTTTAACATTTTGCTAATCTGTGAAGGAAAAAAAAATATTTTAAGGGCCTATGATTGTTCTCCATGGGTTCTGAGGTAATGAGAATCATGGATTTGTACTCAATTCCTGTACTTACTGCCTGCCCAGATCCATTTCCCAGCACTGCTCTGATGAGGAGGATGAGCGCTGACCGATCGGGATCACTGGAGCGGCAGATCCTACACGGAGATGTTTTTGTTTCCATGTGGTTACTCAGCATCAGGGCTGCACATCAACATCAGACTTTTTAAAAGGCCCTTGTGAATTGCAGCATTATTTGCATCAAAATAGTCTCTCTGTTGCAGATGTTCTCTTGCAACCATGCAGGGATGCTCCCTTGAGCGAGAGTTTGGCTTATGCTAGGCCAGCTTAAATCCTTTTAATTTCATTACATAGGCACGACCCACAAGAGCCTAAGATTTATTTTCTTGTGTTGCAAGCTAAAAGAGGAGCAGGCCAGTATCTTTTCACCTGGCTGTCTAACCAGTGTTCAAAGCCACAAAGCAGTACTTTTTGTTCCTGCTTATTTCTTTAATTCACTTACTGCAGGCTGGCACTGAGACCCAGCCCTGTGGCTCCTGTTGCCATGTAGGTGTTTGGCAACAGCCTCCACACAGGGATTGTGGTATAATATTAATGAGCTCTTTAACATTGAACTATTGAATCAGGAGCTTCATGGTTGCTTGACAGCAGGGCAAACTCACAGAATCATAGAATCCCAGAATGGTTTGGGAAATGACCTTAAAGCCCATTTCATTCCAGCCCCTGCCATGGGCAGGGACACTTTCCACTAGACCAGGTTGCTCCAAGCTCCAAATCCTGCTCCTGCTTCAGCCCCTAAGAATAATTCTGGTGCAGAGGGAGGGCAGAAGTTCAGCTATGCAAGCCAAACTGTACATGAGTCTCATGGCATCCTAATATTTGCCCTTTTGCTGCACAGCAAAATGTTTTCTACAGCTGTCTGCTCCAGACAAGACCAGCAGCTGTGGCTTGGCCATTTTCTCAGCTCAGGGAAACAACCTCGACTCTGTCTTGTCCCAGACTCTGTTTCTAGTCAGCTGGACTTGTTCCAGCCAGCTCCATTTCTGGCTTCTAAATTTTAGCTCAGAAAGGCCAGTGCCACAGAATTTTAATTTGATCACTTCAGTTTGATCAGGCAGCGTGCTGGCACCTAAAGATAAGGACAAACTTCCAGATACCAGGCTGATTCTCAGGCACCTTCACTCCAATTAAACAGGACATGTGCTGTAACAGGATCTGTAAGACCTGAATTCCCAGGATGTAAATACATCAGCCAGTCCCAAGGCTGACAACCAGGAGCATCTTGGACTGCTGCGGGAGAGTAAATCACAGTGAGCAGAGTGAGCAGCACGCTCCAAGCTGCTGCTTTGTTGAGCTATTACTCACCAAGGATAGAGCATAATTATTTTTCCACGCTTTCATGAAGTGAAGAGCAGATTCTTCAGCCTTATCTAACGGCTCATGCCTGCAGTGAGCTCAAACACAGGGACTATCAGGCCTCTGTTCCCTGCAAGATCTCTTCCTTTCACATAGGCAAGTTATTTTAGGATTGTGGGCGTTGAGTGCTGCCCATGTTTGCCCGTCTCTGTGTTTGTGAGCACAACAGCGAACTCACCAGGTACATTTACCCTGCACTCTCATTTTGCTTTGCAGAGGACTATCTACACATTTCATTTCCAATTTTAATTTCATTTCAAACTGCTGGCATTGTTTGCACTCTCATGCCACTGCCCAGGCTTGCAGCACTTGTGCACAGGGCAGGTACCTCGGCAGATGAGTCGCTGCAATTGGCCACAGCTTCTTCTCCAGCTTCTAACTTGCCCTGTCATCTTTGAATTCAACCAGCTTTTCATCCTCCTGGAAATAAAAAAAAAGGGGTCTGTGCAAACAATCTGCTGATGGAACAGCTAATTTTCAATACTAGTCTGGATAGGCTCTACAAAATTACCTCGGGCTCGTGTGCCTCTCCATGTCATCTACAATTATATTGATGTTTCTTTTATATCCTGTCCTCACCAGCAGCCAATTGGTGGTACCACACACATGATTATCCTGATGTTTTCTGGTGATTCTTTCAGCAAATGTGGCTAAAGTAAACTCTGTGAGTCTGGAGGTGCTGTAATTTGATTTGGACTGCACAATCACTCCTCACATGAGGTGTTGTTTTGTTTGCATTATTCTACCTGTTCAGCACACAAACTGCAGTTCAAAAGCAATTGGGGGTGGAAAAGAGTTGATTGTTTCAGCTTCTAAAGATGGGGGTTTTTCCCTAAAATTTGACTGCTGTTAGCTTTGGTAAATCTCCTGGCTAAATTCCTGCTCAGTGATTCAGAACTCCAAGAGTGGTGACTTAGCCCTGCTAACTTGTACTTACCTTACACCAACCCTCTTTTATTCCCCATTCTTTTTGGCCCTTGGCTGAAGTTATTAAAGTGTCATTACTTGAATACTGGTTTTACTAAAAGTTACTCCCAGTTCCAATAGCTCTACAGCTCGCAGCCAGTGCCTCACTGCAGCTATTGGCAACCTCTCTGTGCTAAATTCAATTTGTCTATGCCTTTCAGATGCTCAAGATTTCACTTCTTAAATCCTGCTCAGCACCGAGGAGAAGAGGATGTTACAGACATTTCTCACTGAAGGTTTAACTTCCACAAAAGTCCCAATTCTATGCGTCTCTAATCAGGTTTTTGAAAACTATCTCTCAGAAGCGAGAAGCAGCTCTTTGAATTATCTTTTTACAGTGTGAAGTTAATGAAAGTCCAAAATGTTCCCACTCATTTCATTATAGGAGCCTTCATTTACATTCCATTGAACTGAATCATAACTCAGCCTTACCCCCACACTGGGCATGCAGCCTGCACAGTTTACATGTGTGTTGGTAAAAGGTGAAAAAAGCCTTGCCAGACAAATTTCCTAATCCATTTCTCATAACCTCTTCCCCAAGTGTGCAGATTTTACTGTGCCAGGCTAAAGGTAAAGGCTAATTTAGAATTACAGACTCAAATTTAATGCAGTCAAACTGGGATTTTAAAATTATTTTCAGGTTTTTATGGGAAAATAGGAATAATTACCCACTACAATCTTTCAACCGAGTGTGGAAACATTTTGAAAAAGTGGAGGTCTAACTCTGCATGATTTATAAATTTAATTTCCCTCCAGTAACAATCACAGAATCCTAGGCACAGACTGGCTTGGGTTGGAAGGGACCTTAAACCTCATCTTGTTCATGGTTAGGGACACCTTCCATATATCCCAGGCTGCTCCAAGCCCCAATGTCCAGCCTGGCCTTGGACACTTCCAGGGATCCAGGGGCAGCCACAGCTTCTCTGTGCCAGGGCCTCAGCACCCTCACAGGGAACAATTCCTTCCCAATATCCCATCTAACCCTGCCCCACTTCATCTTAAGCCTATTCCAGTAGGGCAATGATTGCTCAGCTCCAGGTTTCCTACCCAATTTGAGGACCTGAAATGGTTTGCTGTGGTTCCCAGCTCTGCACACAATATCTGAGCCCCAATATTAAAGAGGCAATCGCTGTCCCCAAATCCTATACCTTGTATAAATATCCGTGGATAGCAGCCAACTGGATTGTTACATGAACAGATGATAACCGAGGTGAGCCAGTTTTGAGACGTGCCAGTCCCTGTATAGTCCAAAAGAAATCTTTAGGGATCTCCCTGGAGCTGTTATTCATATTGATGCATCACAGTGATTCCAATTTGTACAGCTGGAGCATCCTGTACTTGGTTTGGAAAATGACAATCCTTGAAAATATGTATCAGGGAAGGACTTCAATCTTTCAATTTTGAGCTCAGCCAAGCAAAGCAGATATATGGAGAAATTTATCAGGAAACAGGCGGGACTCTCAAGGATCTATTTATGGGTCTGGATTAGAAACAGGTGCTTGTTACACCCAATACTTAGGTCTTAACAGGTCAAAGTTCCCTTTTCCCTTACAAGTTTAGCAATGTTCCCCAAGGGAACAGAAGCATGACCCACACCAAGGGTAGGAGATCTCTGTGTCACATCAAACGAGAAAATGAAGCAACCTCTGGTTTATGGCTCCCGGAAGCATTCCCTGTCTTCCCAAGTCAGCCACCACTGCACTAAATAGCTGCAAGAGTCAGCTCCCAACTATGGTTTAAAACTGAAAAAGAATTTATCTCCTACAATGGCTTCCACTCTTTACTGTTAATTATCAGCCCTTTTTATCCTTTTTTATTTTTTTTTATCCTCAGTAATAACATCTCCCCCCCTCAGCCATGCACAAGGCTTCCCACAGCCAGGTCTGGAAAGCCCTTCCAGTCAGGGCTGGCTCATTGGACCACTTATTATTTACAAGCTGCCGATGCCTCGTGGAGAGGTTACTAAAGGCCATCTGCCTAAAGAATTCCTGTTTATATTCCTCTTGCTGTATCCTTAGGAAAAACAGTTGCATACAGGCAGAGGTATTTAAAGCTTGACCCATCCTCCCTCGTCCTGCTGGGAGCTATAATCTGTCTGTGCTATCTCGACTGATATTTGTGTAGCTGATTATGTTGTCCAAACAAGGGATTAGGATCCTGATTTGGGGAGGGAGCAGCACGAACAGAGGGTGTCTGAAGGGACAAGCTTTTTTTTGTTCCCAGTCAGATTCCCTGAACAAAAGGGAGAGAGAAGAAATGCATCTTGTATAAAGGGCAATTGTTTCCCAATGGAACATTTAATGTTTTTCCATTAAGCATGAGCAGCTCTGGTTGTTATGGAATATTTTATGAACAGGTCCGCTAATGCAGTGCCCAGCTCCAGCACTGTCTGCGCCAGGAAAACAAAGCCAGCACAGGCCATCCTTTTGTGTTTTGATTTTCTCCTTTCACACACCCAGGGGATGAATCAGAATATTATCTTTGAGTTTTTATGGCTACTGGATGAATATTCTCATGTCTTTTGCCTAAACAACAATTCCTCTTATTAAACTTCTTCATGCAAATAAAGGCTGGGATGTGCCGGGCTTGGCTTCCTGGGCACTGACCCAAGGAATACACTTTGGTTTGTGACACAACCTTTGTCACACAACTTGAAAGTCTTTGGAAGACCAGACAGATTCAGGGAAACAATTATCTATCCCTATGGAGTAGGAAGAATAGGGAACATCTACAAAATCCCATGGTGACATTTATTGTATTTTACAACACAGGAGGCAGAAGGCACCCCAGGAAACAAGCAGCTTCCATGAAAACTGAAGGTGGCAGCTGGCAGCACAGACAAGCTACAGAACATTTTGCTCCAAATTGATGAGTAGCACAAGTTTTTATGTTCAAAAAACCCCATGGACAAATTCAAAGAAGGGAATTCAGACATGAAGGGTTACTAAATACAGCCCTGCACATCTGGTTCAGGAAGTCCCCCCTGCCACAGGCAGCTGGAGGTTTGGAATGGGACAATCAGAGGTTACTGTAGGGCAGGAGGGACCTTTGGAGGCCACCTGGGCCAAGGACCCTCACTCCGGGCCCAAGGCCAGGCTGATTTCAATGTTTGATCAGACTGCTCAGGATTTTATCTGGTTTGAGTTCTGAGCATCTCCGAGGACGGAAATTTCACAGCCTCTCTCAGAAACCCGTTTGAGGCTGTCATTGCTCTCTTTGAATTTGTTTCTTCTTCCTGTCCTGATGCTCTTTATAATCTCCAGCTGGCCCATGTTCTGTGGAACTCCACCTCTCTTGATTTAACCAGCAGGCCATCCCAATGTCCCCAACTATGGGAATTTCTAAGGAATTTCACCATTTTAGCCAGGCACCTCTGTTTCCTCCCAGGAAGGAGATCATGTGGGCTGTGGTTAATTCAGACTTGTCTTATGTAATAATGCCAGAAGATTTCAGGCTGGAGTCTTTTAATGCCCTGCATATACTGGCAAATTATTCCAAATACTTGCTACAGGAATCAGTGAAACAAGAGATTTTTGACTCTAAATGTGTTCAGTGAGTCCAGTGGTGCAAGTCTGCCTGACAAGCTAAAGCGGAATTCTTACTTACAAAGCATTTCTCTCGAGGTTCACATTACATGATAGCTGATACCAGAAGTATTAGAGAATAAAAGCTGTGTTTTAGAAGTAATGATTTTTTGCCTTGAATGCTAATTAGTGCTATTGTAGACACTGTAGCTCCAAGCTAACAGCAGTCTGTCTCCAGCAGAATCCAATGCAAACTCAGAATTCCTCTCTGGAGTCAGCTGCTGGAATTGCTACCCCGGTGCTTGGGGCATTATCACAACCCCCAAAGTATCAGCTATGACTACAAAACCTATTTTTCATGGCTTTTCAATTTACCACTCTGGGTCAGAAGGGAGAGAAGCCAAGAGACCATTTCTCAGCTCTGCAAATGGACTCATTTGGTCTATTTAAAAGCCTCCTCTGATTTTAAGAGGGACCAAACCCATTTTAGGTTAAACCTCACGGAAGCTAAAATACCTTTGGTCCAGAGTAGAGCTACTAAAGGGGATTACGCCTCATTTCTCTGAGAACTCAGACTGGCACATTTCATGGGGCATTGTGCTGGTGACTGAGTCTGTCCGTGCACAACCTGAGGGGTTCAGAGCCTGGCACATTCTGCAGGACAGAAGTGCCCATTTGGCTTATGCAGTGTGAGAGGGAAGGAAACTTTGCAATGAGGGATATTTTGAAGTGTGGAAGAAGCATAACCACTACAGGGAACTGATCAGACTGCCCTGCTGAAGCAGATAAGAAGTAAAATGAACAAAGCTCTTTGGTTAGATATATTTTAATTCCTTCCGAGTCCAAAACTACACAGCTGAAATGCAAGAAAATCATTTGAAAGAATGAAAAATTCAAGGCCAGGCTGGATGAGGCTTGGAGCAGCCTGGTCTAGTGGAAAGTGTCCCTGCCCATGGCAGGGGGTTGGAATTGGATGGGCTTTAAGGTCCCTTCCCACCCAACCCATTCTCTGATCCTATGGTTCTAATATTTGATCTCAGTTTTAGATGTCAACAACATGCTGAGAGAGGTTGGATTCCTTCTATTTTTACTGGCATGAAGATCCCATAATCTTTTGTTCAGGATTGGAGGTGTTATTTAACAGGACCATGCCCTGCTGCTCTTGTCAAGGACAAAAGCGGAACATGAGAAATGCAGCAGCAGGCAAGTGAGGCATTATCCATGGAGTAAATTTTTATACAGTCTGCAGATACTAAAACACCTACTTTCCGCCAAGGAATTATAAAGTTCTTTTTTTACAATACCAGGCTGCAACCAATTTAAGGCTCACCATAACAAGCTTGAATAATTAATTCCTTGTATGCATTGCTAATAGGATGTTGCTAGTCTCAGACACACTGCATTACATCCCAGTTAGAAGGACGAACCATGAAAGTCATGGCAAGCTCTTGCCCAAATCCGTTGCATTAGTCACTGCTGATACCTAAATTTATGTAATTGGAGTGGAACCAGTGATGCTGGTACTGTCAGCCCACTCTGGCTTGATCTGCTCTTGTTTTCTTCCTGGTTTTTAATCAATCAGTAGCACAACAATCTCAAGGAAGCTGCACAATTTTGTGTTGCCTTCAGCTAGATACTCAATTCATGAGCTGTGTATCCTCAGGGCTGAGCTGACAGTGTCTCTGCTTCTGAGAAACCACTTGCCATCCTGAGCTTCCTGTGCTAATGCAACAGGCATGGTCCTGGAATCAAAAGGACATGCTGTCCCCAAACCAAATTACAGTGTGTTTGAACTATTAGAAAACTGAGCAAACCATTTGCATTGGAGATTAAAAACATTGCAGCTGTGAAAAAAAAATCATCCCAGAGTGTATGTTTGCCTGGAGATCTGAGATTCTGCCTTGTGCAGAATACCCAGCATCAGCATAATCCACATAAACACAGTTAAGTGGTTGAGCTCACCACTGGAAGTATCAACTGCCCACCACACGGTATTAACCCAATGCCTGAAAATCTTATCAGATGAATTGCTACACCCCTGCATTTCCTCTTTTCTTAGACTTTCCCATGTTCTTGATTTCACAGGATTTGTCTAATACTCTTGTGTCTTGTGCTTCAGTCTCACAAAATTGCAACAGAATAAATTCATTGTGAGCCAGACCCAACCTTCCAGCTACAGTCAATGCCAAGGAAGCATAAAGGCTTCTTTAGCAAACTTTAGCAAGTTCTTTAGAAAAGGTTTCTGGTGAAGGGTCTTGGCTCAAATCAGGACTCAAATCAGTTGTCCTTGCTTTGTAAGAGCAAATTAATTTCAGTCTAGAACAAATGCTTCCTTCATCTTTGAGCTCCAACAACCACATGACGGAGAGGAACCCATGCAGCAGAGTCCAGTGTTAGCACTTGTGAAGAAAATTCATGCAGCACAGTTGATCATATTATTAAAAATACAGTAATAGGTTCAACAAAGTGCAGTGAAATGAAAGGCATTCACCCATTTAATGCAGGCATTAGGCTGCCCCCATGGCCATGACTTCTGAGCATGTTTGATGAAGCACATTTATGGGGAAAACCAGTGCCTTAACACCACCTCTAATTAGCTGGGAAAGAGGGATGCAAAACTCCTGCCTGGCAAGGTGGGAGAGAAGACTGCAGGGAACATTAAGAGACAGGTTGGCAAAGCACAGGCAGAGACTTGTTTGGCCTTGTGCTGCACCATATGCTCAACCTCCCAGAATAACCAAAAATCAGCTGCTCCTTTTTAGCCAGCAGTGTTCTCTCAGGTCACATTTCAGACGTCACCTCAACCACCTTTCCTACAGGAAGAGAGATGCTGTCACGTAACTGCAGATCCCAAGCTCTGTACAGCAGCCTGGCATTGTGCAACTTTATTAGAAATCTCAAGGGCAGGCTACAATAAATCACTCACTTATCGCCAGATTCAATTTAGCACTTAACACGAGATGCAGCTGAAAAGATGTGAGCAGATACGATTGTTCTTTTACACTCCAAATGTCACAGTCAGGAATACAGGGGAAGTTTTTAGTCAATGCCAAGCACTGAAAAATAACAGTTCTGCTCCCAAGGCAAACCTGCTCCAGCTCCACAGGCTTGAAATTGGAATGTGAAGCTAAGACTAAATTTTCAGAAGCATAATCATCCCAAATAGCAGAAAATTAGAAAAGAGCTTGTTTATACTGATTAGCAGAATGTAACAACAGACATCTTATAAAAATGAGCAGCCTTTTCAGCAACAGAAATAGTCACTAATTTGTTGCTGAGCTGGCCTTGATGCATCACTAACACATATGTGCCAGCTATATATTTAACAGTTACTGTAGAAGAGATACAAAAAGTTACGCTTTCTTGCAGTCAAGTGAAAGCTTTACTCACTAAAGAGATACCATGCTCGTACTGAAGCCAATCTTGTCCCTCAAACACATTTCAGTCAAAGTTAAGTTAAAGCCTCTTTTTTTATTTCATTGCAATTCCATCCCATCTGTTCTTAGCTTTATCAGCTTATTTACCTTCATTACTCTAAGGCCACAGAGGGTTCAAACTCCTTGGTTAGGTGAAAGTCATGGAACAGACTTGTCAGGTGCTGACATAAAAATTTGCAGTCTGCAGAGCCACAGCAGGACAGCAGGACAGAGAGAAGCATCCTGCCCGTGTCCCAGCCAGGGCTGAGGCTCAGCCCCATGCCAGGTGAAGTCAGTCCCTCTTGCAACCAAGCTGCCTCCCTCACTTCCCCAGTCCTCACACGTTCTGCTCTGCATGCTTTACTCTAGATTGAA
The DNA here is from genome assembly GCA_013397795.1 of Orthonyx spaldingii. NCBI lineage: Eukaryota > Metazoa > Chordata > Aves > Passeriformes > Orthonychidae > Orthonyx > Orthonyx spaldingii. The sequence continues at coordinate 343,595 of VZTJ01002055.1, read as the reverse complement.
TCACATTTTCTCCCTCACTTACTTCTCCTGCTTGTTGCTCCCTTAATTTTAACACACACAATTCCTGCATCTTTCCAACTCACACTTGGGCCTTCTTGAAGGCTGCCCACAGAAGCTGTGGCTGCCCTATCCCTGAAAGTGTCCAAGGCCAGGCTGGACGGGGCTTGGAACAACCTGGGATAATGGAAGGTGCCCCTGACCATGGCAGGGGGTGGAACAAGATGGGATTTAAGTCTCCACTCTGGGATTCTATGATTCTATAAGGCCCAAGTTTTACTCTTCTCAAGAAAGAGCTGTGTGCAGAGAGCAGCCTGCATCCTGCTACCACTGCCATGATTGGGTAGTCCTGAGGATCAAGGGAAGAGGGATGGCAAAGCTCACATCTCCCTTCCTAAGACACGCTTTGCAAGGCCAGCAGCATCTCCACCTTGGAGGGAGGTTTCCACCTCGGCCACAATTTTGTTATTTTGCTTGGTGCAGGATATGTGTGCTTGTGGTTGTAGCGTAGCAGGAGCACAAGGGGAGGGGGAAAACTCAGTGTTGCCATGAGGAGCTGACAGCAACCTCCCACAAGCTCACAGGATCGTCTCTCATGCAGAAGGCAACAGGAAGGAGTGGGCAGAGGAATTTCTTTGTGATGACGGATGACACTGAACAACTTGTCTCGGGTATGTTCTCTTTGCAGGCCTGTGCGCCAGGGCTGCACCTCCTGCAGCTTCCCAGGGTCAGAACGCTGGCTGGCATTTCAGGAGTTATCAGAAGGCAGCAGTATTTATGATAATCAGTCAGATTACTTCAAAATATGGCACCTGGGTACATCTGTTTTTTAAGCACCAATCACTGAGATCAAAGTGAATGGATGTTTCTGGAATGCTGGTATTTCCAGATGGACATGGACAGTGTATTCCTTTTAATTAAGCCTCAGGAGAAGAGCTGGTAAGCAACTCTAAGCACAGCTGAAGAGCAGCACTGCTATTTCACTTCTGAAAATCATCATCTATCACGCTGCTGCTCCCTGTAAAAGCATTATGCTTAGCCATAGCTAAACTCATAAAATGCTTAATGGAATCAGCACAAAATGCCTTGTGCCTTTGAGAGAATTCCTTTTCCAGTCTGGTTTGCTTATTCTTTCATTCAAATTTCAACAACACATTTATATTATTTTGCTTTACGTGTTTGAATCTAGCTGCAAAATGTCATGCTCAGAAGTTTGTGAAGCTCAGTGACATCAAGCAGTGAGTAAACCTTATTATATAGAAATAAATTAGTGTTGCTTTTCCCTAAGCAATACCAGCCTGGGGGGAGCAGCTGCTGGTAACAGTTCAGTCCCCTATTTACAGAGCTCTGAGAAGACACTGAAGGTACAGCACACCTACTATGAAATGTATCCTTAGAAACCTCCTGCTGCCACCACAGCTACCACTCTGAAAATATTCCTTTCATGTTCATGCAGCACATAACACTGACAGTCTGAGCCTGACCTGAAAACCTGCACACAAAGATGAATATTAAGGGGAGTTGGTGTGAAAGACTAAATGAAAATATGGGTTGAGTCAACTTATAAAATGAATTGAGCTTTGGCATAATGGCACTTCCCTTCCCCACATCAGCTCTAAACTCATCAGTCAAGGTGGGATAATGCAAATTTGGAAGAAGGGCTCTCCCAGTGTGAGGGTCTCATAACAAACATATGCCCAATGAGATAAAAATATTAAGTGACTTATCTCTGCCTCAAGCCTCTGCTAGGATGGCTACAGAGCTCAGAGCAGAGTTAAGGTACAGCCTTTTGAAAATGAGATGCAGCCTTAAGAAACTAAGCAGCAATGGACCCAGGGAACTATGTAACACTTCACTTCCTGCATTTAGACCTTCATTACCAAAATTATGTGGTAGTTTCCATCATTTATCACAAACACTAATCTCCCTGGTTGTGCCAGAGGCTTGTTTCAGCTTTCTTCTTCCTCATGTTCTATCCTTTCAGTCACAGGATTTCTCAGAAAGGAGCTTGCATCTTTGCTGAGGATGTTACCAATCCGTGTCGTTTGTATTTGCTGGGAAAGCACAGGGCAGCTTCTTAGCTGCTCGTGGAAGTGAAAGCCCCTCTGAGAACAGAGGTTAAATCCTCATGACAACCATATGGTTGTGGGAAATGACTTAGAAGTATCTGAAGAGCAGGGAAGAGATTTCACAGGCAGGGCTCTCAGCTGTGACAGTCCCATTCAGAGAGGAATCACTGATTCCCAGACAAGTAAAAAGACAGGATTCAAGATTTCAAGGGAAAATGGACCAAAAAGACACAATTTTGTGCTTGAACTCCTCAGTCCACCAAGGGACTCAGTCCATTTAATTCAAAAGGTGTTTTCTTACTGTGTTCAAAAGTGTCTGAGTGAAGTTGTGGCTACGTAACTGACTGCTAAGAATGGCTGTTCTGGTGCACAGCTAGACTGAAGCTGGCAGGCCCCTTCCCAACAAAGTTTGTTACAAATGGGTATTGCCAACATCCAGAATAAAAAGGCAGCTGCAGTCAGAAAGACAGGCTCATCAATGTGGATAACAGATGTGCTCTTGAAACAGGATCATTTCTCAGAAAGTTTAGAGTGTTTGAATACACTCTGAGTAGTTTTCCTTGCTAATCTGTCTTAGAAAGGGAAAGAAACTAGTTCTGGTTGGGACAGGCCTGCCAGCCAGGTTTAAGCTACACTGACCACTACCACAGCATTCCCATACAGTCGTTCAGACTCTGCTCACACCTCCCCAGGATCTTTACAGAAGATAATGGTGTTTCCTGACTCCCAAGAACAAACATTCCTTCACTTAAAGGAATAAATTCCTGTCTCCTGTCAAAGCCAGAGCAGACTTCTATGTGGGATATTCTCTATGCATTGATTATTTAGAAATTAATTTCTGGGTTCCCCCAACCAAAAAAGTCTCTCCTGATGAAAAAGCACAGCTGCGCTACAAGTCAGCTCTTCCAGGGAACACAACAGCACTCAAAACTCAAGCTAAAATGCAAACTTGGAAGAGAATGGAAGCAAGGACCAGGGTCAGAGGCTGAAGGAAAAGGTTTTCTTGTGTAAGGACAGTGCAGTGGTTTTGCTTGAACAGTTAAAACAAATTTCAAGTACAGCAGGAAAGCCCATCAGCTAATGATTTCCAGCTCCCAGTATCCCATCCTGTCTTCCAGTCTGACGCTTTAACAAACCATAACTGGTGCTCTCTCTCGTACCAAATGTGGGTGTTGTTTGTCTGAGCCTGACATTTCTACTACTAAATGTGTAGAAGTTTGTGCTTTACTGCATCCCGACATCGCCGATCCACACGAGGGGACAATCTTCTGGTGCCAATCAGAAATCTAATGTTTAAGATGCAGGGATGCAGCATGCCTAGGATTTCCTCATGAATTCTGCAGAGGGCATGGGCACAGAATAGTCTGGGACACGTGGGACCGTCCCTGCCCATGGCAGGGGGTTGGAAAAAGAGGATCTTCAAGGTCCCTTCCCATCCAAATCATTCTCTGATGGTTCCATGACCTTTCCTGCATCTGCAGCAGGCCATGAAGCAGTTTCAGCTGCAACACCCCAAGGCTGGGCACAACAAACCCCTGGCAGAGCACATTTAAATTCTGCTTTGTGGGCTCAGTGGGGGTAACAATCCCAGCTGCATCAAAGGAATGTCACAGCCAGGTTTCTGGCTGCCCTGCAGGCCATGCCCCACATCAGGGATCAGGATGCAGCTCCATTGTGCTCCCTCAGTGTGGCAGATGGCTTCTTAGGAAGGGCTGGGCAGCAAGTTCTCGGTGAGAGCCATCATTACAGACCATCATCAGCTTTCCCTCCCTCTTTGTGAGCAGCTTTTTGAGATTCTGCTTCATAGCAAGTGTTAAATCACACGCTATGAATTTCCATAGGTCTGATGTGAGCAACTGCTCTGAGCCACAAGCTTGTTATCCATCATATGTCTGCAGTGCCATTGCCTCCTGCTCCATCACAGTGTGCCAAATGCCAGTGCTCAGTGGAAACACAACACTTTTCAACCAGAACAGTGTGAATTACATTGGATTTTTGTCCCGGAAAGGCTTTCCCCAGCAGCCACCTTTTGAATTTCAAATACTACAACTCCTGTCAGGGCTTGGTGGAATCTGTCAGAAGCAGAAACTAAGCCCTGAGCAAGACTGCAACAGACACACGGCACAGAGAAACATATTGGGGAAGTCTGGTGTTTGCTCTCACACCTAAAAAACACTTCTTCATGCACCAGATTGGTGAAGACTGACATCGACAGCAGAATTGGGAGGGAGGAGGGTGATAAAGAGAGCTGCACAGCTATGAGGGTATTCCCATTTCTCCTACTCTCATTTCCAGTGTAGTCGGAGCACTGAGTAAAGCTGAATCTTACAATTTTTATGAACTCTCCTTCTGTTTTGCTTCTAAGTCCAAGAGCTCATCTGTCAGTACAGGGAGATCTGTACAAGGCATTCACACTAATCTGTTCAAGTGTTTCATTGCTCCAATACTATTTTCACAACCTCAGCCACCCTTATATTTCTTTCATCGACTTAGAAACACACCAAACTCACTGTCATCGTGGACAGGGGTACTTTTTACTTTTTTCAAGGGATTGAAAAACCTCCAAGTCTGTTAGCTATACAATCAGTAACTACCAGACAATCTGGGCAGATTGCACTCAAGATAAAGGATGAAATGTTAAAATATCTTGCAGTCAGGGTCTTGAAAAATAAACCTGGCATTTGTCTAGCTGTCTAGACATCTGGGACAAAAAGAAAAAGAAAAGGCAAAGATTATCCCTTTGCATACGGTAAATCCTCTGTCTCCATTTTTGCATTTAGCAGTTCTGCGTGAGCTGGTAATGGCCAAGGTGTTGGATAAATTGTACTTTACGACTGCCCTCTTTCTCACTTTGGGGGTTCAGCTTTCATAACTGTGAGCATAATGAGGCCTCTAACACCACTGGAGTGCAGTTAAAGCTGCTGAGAGGCTGCACCAAGGGTTCAGCGGCTCAGTCCGGGCTGCGTACTGGAGACAGTGTGGTGACAGGGACGTGCAACTGTATCTATCAATTACTGATTAGGTTTCTGCTCACTTGATGTTGTGCTCGTTTAGAAATCACTTACAGCTTCAGCTGGAACATGGAGGACCTTTATCATCTTGCAAGGTAGAGCTGACTTGATTAATTCCCAGGCAAACTTGTGCAAACATTTTACATTTTATGCTCCCATTTCTCTCTTGGAAGGCTCAGTTATTACATTGTCACACTTTTTGTCAGAGCAATGGGTGGCTGATTGCCTTGGAGAACGTCACCCAGCCTGGATCATAATTATTTAGCTGTCCCAGTCAAACGAACAAGATAATTAGGAACCAGAGGCCCAGTTCTAAAAGTCTTGAGAAGAAAAGTGCATTTCTCAAAGGACAGCACCTAATTAAACTCCTGTGGAGATCTTTGTGTGCAGTGTGGTGCTTCCTCAGGGACCTGTTTTTAGAAGCAGGTTATTAAGCTGAGGCACCTCTCAGTGAGGCAGGAAGAGCTGGGTACTGCTTCTTCCCAGAGCTTGCTGTTACCTGGGCAGCAGCAGAGCTGTGCTGAGCCCGCTCCCTTCTCTAAGCCAGGCGTGCAGGGTTTGGCTCAGCACAAAAGCCACACGGCACTCTCCATACTCAGGGCAGTGTTACTGAGACCAGGAGGAAGTTAGGGAAGAACCTTCCAGAAGCAGCTCTGTGATCTGGAGGGCAGGATCCAGGCAGGATCCAGGCCGGTGCCCTCTGGAGCTGCAGTGGCCCATGGCAGGTGAAGGAATGCAGTCAGCTCCTGGCCTCGTGGTGTGGGGAAGGGAGCCCTGCCTCCAATACCGACACTAAATCACACTTGGAGGGGTGGCAGCTTCACAGAACCTGGGCATCAGTTTGGAAAAGGCACCTGTGGAAGATTTGAGTACCACAAAGCATTAACATCTCTGGAGGGATTCGACAGAAGCACAGATTTTTCTCTGCAAATCCCAGGCCATCCAGCAAACGGAAAGGATGAGTCATACTGACCTCCTACCCAGCATATGAAATATGTTCAGCCAGAGACTGAAAGCTCATTTCTTTTATCCATTCACCCCTCCAGCTGACAAGGTCAGTCAAATGGCACTGTATGCTTCATCAGACAGAATTAGTTTAGCAGAGTGCTGGAGTCTAAGTGTATACTTTTAATACAGTGCATGTGTTTCTCTTTGGATGTGGTTAGAATTCTGTTTCCAGCAAATTAATACATCCTCCTAATTAGTGGTGGCAAGCTGCATGTTGTGAAGTTTTAAACAGGCATGGCTGCCTGTTCTCTTGACCAACCCAAGTTAATCAGCACCCAGCTTAACACCATGACTGAGATCCTGTCGTTGTGTTCTAAGCCCTCAGAAGTGCTCAGCTGTGTTTCACTGCAGCACAAACCACCCGCCCAGACCACAGAAAAGGTAAGTTCAGCCTGACAGCCCCCTTTGGTATGGCCAAAAGAAGCTGTCTGGCTAAGGACATAGAAAGACTCACACCGTGACACCCCCAGGCACAGCCAGCTTCAGCTTAGATACACTTTTTGGTATTTAGTAACTTACCTAAGAAATCTCTGCTTGAAACAACAACAACAACAACAATAGAAGCAGCTCTCCAGCTTTGCTTATCCTTCTGAGCTCTTTCCATTCCTGCCATTAGATAGACAGGCAATATTCAAATGCACATGGGCTATTGACTTATGAAAAGTACCATAATATTCTGTTCCATTCCCTTCTCATATTTGGTTATCACAGAACTCCTGTTTCCACAGAACTACCCACGAGCTCATTTCAGAATGCTAAATTGTCTGAAGGGAGCTCATTACACGTGAAAATGAGGAGCAGGTAAACACAGGAGGTGACCACACTGACAGATTGATCATGAGCAGTGTAGTAGGTTCATATTTCCTCAGCCTTGTGCCCACATGAACCAACTGCACCTTGCTATTTCTAACAACAACAACAAAAAGGTGTTTCTTCAGTTGCTTTGCAGAAAATGTGCAACTGGGCCGCAGCAGTGGGGTTGCCAGTGCTAAGCAGATGAAATGTGACACCTGGTTAAAACCAACAAGAACCTTCACTGACTAAGTTTAGGTGTGTTTACAGAAAACTTTCTCTGGCAAAGTTTCAGCAGTCTCCAAATTGATTGCTTTCAGGCTTCAAATTGTGTCCTCCCAACAGACTTTCCTGCAAGAAAATACACCCATAAAAAAGCACCTAAGAATGTGAAACTCTCAAATATCTTCTCCAGTTATTTTATTTCCCTTTTTTATCTTTGCAAGAATATTGTACAACCTGCAAGCAGTTTGCATGGATGAGAAACTATTTGTCCCAGAGCAAGAGCTCATGAAATACTGGGATGTTTTCTTTCTTTCAGCTGAGAGAGTTGAAGTCTAAAGTCTAATTCACAGGGAAAACCATTCACTTGTAGGAGTTCATCATTAGCTTGGTTAGATCTGATCCAGCCAACTTTTAACACATTTTTCTGGTTTATTCTGGGCAGATAAATGGTGAATATCACCCCCGGGACTCTTCAGAAGGGAGCCTGATGATAGACAACAGAACTGGTCATATCCACTGCCACTAAGAATTCCAGTCTTCTTACTTCAAGCAGCAGGTTAAAATGATGGAAAGAGGCTGGCAGGACACAAGAGCTGCTCTTCCATCATATCCATGATGCCAAGTTATTACAATTGTTCAGATGATTAATAAAGCCTGAGATCTGTGACAAACTCATAATTCTGTTATATCTTATTGCATAATGGATAAAAACTGGAGTTGCCAAGTGACCTCTTCATGGAGAATTAAGCTCTTTGGGGAAAAAGTCCTGTTCAACCACATGCATAGTGAATTATTCCCCACCTTGTACCTCTCTGGCACCTTCTTTTATGTTAAATTCCTTGCAGAGCACACTTTGGCCATTTCTGGGATGATTTTTTTGGTAGCAAAATTGATTTGATTTGATTTTTTTTGTTTCTGTCACTGTTACCCAGGTACTTTGGGGCAGCTGAGGGAAGCTTAAAGCACTTTTAGCAGGTTCAGCAACAAGACAGATGCACTTCTATCTCATAGACATCTCAAATTTGGCTCTCCTTACATTTTGGAACACTATACAGTGTTTACCCCTTTTGCACAAAAAGAACCCTGGTGTCACCCAGCTGTCCAGCAAAAGAAGACAACTCCTCTTCCATCAGCAAATACTCATCCAGTGCTCTGTGCCAGTGGCCACACCAGGCCAAACTCCTTTCCCAGTGCATTCGTGTGCAGGTGATCCATGAGATGTGCAGTGTAGGATCAGAACCACTGGAGTGTTGCAAGTTCACGTGTGCCATTCTTTATCCTGACAAGTCCCAATTTATGGAATAGCTTTCATGCCTGTTTTGCTCTGAACACTTCCCAGGAATGTCTGAAATCCCTCTGAAAGGTTTCTATGCAGGTTGTTTAGAGAAACCAACAACTTTACTACACGTCAGCTTTGATTACTGCAATAAGGGAAGCCCCAAGTCACTCTAAGAATACTCACTCTTTCCATAGTAAATGAATTGACTGTTTCAGAGGGAAATTTTTCTGGGAAGTGACTCTTCACTTCCCTGTATTTCTTTGCAACGTTGTAATGCTGTTTTGCTTATGGAGTTACTTTACTTACTCAGTCCTTCCCAGTTGTTTCCCCATTTTCACTTACAGGCTCACTTCCTCTTGGCATTGTTTTCACGAAATTTAAGAGGCAGAGCTACCACATGATGCTTTCTGCTTCTGAAGAACCTGAAAAAGAACAGGCTGCCATGAGAATTGTAACATTCAAGGGAGCCCAGCCACAACCCCAGAGCAAAGATTGGATCCTTCCCTCTGCTTGGAACAGCCACTTTACTCCCAGAATGCAGAACTCAGTGCAACTGTAACTTATTGGGGCCCCTGATCCTTAGGTGCACCCAGCCCGGGTTGAACTTTGACTCCCAAAGGTGGGGTCTGGGGCCATAAAATCAATTTTTTCCATCCATTTAAGTTATTCAGGATGGCATCAGATAACCAAGTTCACAGGCAGGACTGGTACGTCCTTGGAGTATGTTCTTAGCTGAACTCACAAGTTTATTTGGATGTAAGAGTCGTGAAGGAAAGCTCTTGATATGTGCAATTTGGCTTGGCATTGATAACCAGCATCCTGAAGCCCCTTTGCTTGAGATTTTACCTCTGTTGAATCCAACTGACCATGGCCTGCACCCACAGGATTTATACCATTCCTAAAAAACTGTAATATTTATGTCCTCTAGAGTATGATCCTTCTAACAAAAGTATTAGCTGCCAATTAAAGCTGTTTCCCTTAAAGAACAAAACATAGAGATGAAATTAGCTTTTGAGACCTCTGCCAAGTATTTCATGTTAGATAACTATTTGCCATCCAGATTTCATGTTCTGCAAGGCAACAGCAATTCCAGGTCTGTTTGGCATGCACAGCTCCAGCAGATATGCACATGTGTTTGTCAGCTGGACAAGGAAAGACATTTCTATCCTGTTTTCCAGGCTAGGACACGGAACCTCTGCTGCAATAGTTTATCTCAGCTTTCAGAGTACTCTACCCCAGGCTGCATATATCTTAACATTACAGGACTCCCAAAAGTCTCTGGGGAATATTTAAAAGTCTGCTACACCTTTTTTAAATCAAGTAGGGAAGAGATAAAACACAAATAAACATTTATAGTTCTCAAGACAGTACACCTGCAGTGCTGCTACTGGAGACCATAGCAGAACTTTTTTCCAGTGGCCTTATTGAATTTTACGATGGTTGATTTGACTTTAAACGTTTCTGGTGCAACCAAGACTCTGCAGCCTTGTCTGAAGCAGTGAGGAGCCTGCAGTGGCAGCTTTAAACACGTCCCACACGGGTCATCAAAATTCAGCTGAGGGCCCAAGGATAACGAGGCAGTGGAACTTGTGACAGTTCAGGTGATTGAACAGGAGTGAGTAAGAGTCCATGCCATACTTTTATCTTACCTCATCCAGCCTACTCTTCGGAAAACCAGTGCCAAACTCCCCTGGTTTTTGACCCTTGAGATCAGGGTCAATAGCAGGCTCTGTATTGAACTGAGGCCAAAGGGCAGGGACCTGCCTCCGTCCGAGTTCCCTGCCTGCAGAACGCAGCTTCACCACGCCTGTGCTTTCCTCAAGTCGGTTGCGTTCAAGGAGAGCGAAGTCTCCATTTTTTCTGGCATTTCAAAGTGGTGACACAAGTTGAAACTGTAGACAAAGCTGAGGCTGAGCTTTGAGGCGTTTCAGCTTCGCAGGCTTTGAAAGCAAAGCATTCTGCACTGCAGATCCGAGGTTCTTCCGCTGCCTCAGGAACACTTTCAGGGACACTGGAGCTGTCCTAAAAGTAAGAACTTCGCTTTCTTTGAAGAGTGTTGCAACTCAGTCTTTTGACTTTAAATGAAGTGTTGTGCTTAAAATACCCACGGCCTCTTTTGAAAGCTACTGAATCACACTTGACCTCTCTTTTTAACACTGCCCACCTTCAGATGTGGGCCAAGGGACCGGTTTGTCCCTCTCCAGGTGTCAGGAAAGCTGTAACAAATAACTCAAGGGCAGCAGAAGGGATGTAAGCAGCCTCTACGAAGCAGAGGAAATGTTTTTCCATCAGAAAAAATACATCTGAGCCCATACATCTGAGTCCTGGCACCAGTCTGCAACTGATTATTTTGGGGGGAAAAGAAATCTGTATTAATCTTTGGTAACAGAAGGCTTTAAAATCTCATCCTCCAGCTTGCTTCAATGGTTGCACGTGAGCTAATGAGCCTCAAGAATGCTGCTGAGGGGATAGAACTGGATGTAAAAAAAAATATGTGATGATTATTGAAAAGGGGGATATAAATTAGGCAGGAGAGGATTCACTGTAACTTCCAGTCACTTCCATCCATGTGAAGAAGAGCTCTTTACACGGATTTCTGGCCTTGGCTGGAAATTATGGGGATTGAATTGGTGTGCAGTGATATCACACGTACACCTCAGGTTGAGCACCTTGAGTAGGAGCAGCCTACCCTCCCCAAAGTGCAGCAGTTCAGAAAACCCTTCCCCACTGACCAGGGCAGTGCCCAGCAGCTCCCGGGCTAAGCTCTGCACCAGCTCATGGCCTTAGCTCCACATTCCTCAGTGAGCTGGAAGCAAGAGCAGCTGACACAGCTCAGGTCCAGGAAATCCCAAAGGAACCATCACAGGAACTGCAATGCCAAAATGAGGTTTCTTTACTACTCACACAGTCAGTAGCTAAGCACATGAATATTTGCTCAAACCTTTTTTTTTATTTTTTTAAACAAAGCGGTGACATCAATAGGTTTTGCAGCAGTCTCCTGCTCTCTCTGCTGAAGATGTGTGATTTAGATACCCTTAGTTCAACCAAAAGCTGTCTCTTTGTCAGACAGTTAGTGCTAAAAATTCTCCCTGTCTCTAATAATTGCTGAACACTCTCCAGGAGCCTCATGGTGTTCAAATTATTATTGGGTATCAAGTTTCAATTAATTATACTTGCTCTCAAACTCTTTTTTTTTCTGCAAGTGGATGGAAAGTTACACTGGAATGAAAAATCACACCCAGCTTAATAAAAACAAGCCCAAGCTTCGTTTTATACTGTGATAACGGGTCTGCAACGGGTACACAGGAAAGAGATTTTCCAGTTCTGTCTGTACCTAGAAGCAAGCAATTGATGAGCAGGGTCCTGTGGTGCTCTGGTGCTATGGAATATAAGTCTGGGCACCATAAGAAGATTGTTCAAAGCTTAGAATCCCAGAGAACACGTTTTTTTATGTTAATGTTATGATGCATAGCTGGTGAAGGGCTTTTGAACTGCAATTAATTACTGCAGAGGGAATAGCCTGGCTTGAGCAGCTGGGAACGTTTCCAGGACTCCACCATTAAGCCCAGTTTATGAACAGAACTAGGTCAGACAAACCTGGTCAAACCATAAGCAAAATGGGATGGTGGAAATGTGCCAGGAGCCCTTCCTTGTCTCCAGACAAAGAGCCCACGGGGTTTTATTACATTTTTATGAGGAAGCTGCAGCTACAGGAAGGGGGCATACAAGGTGATGCACACAAGCAGTGAGTAGGAGAGCCTTTCCAGGGAATCCTTGCCGGGATCTGTGCACAGCCCGCACTGCAGCCCTGTCCCTGCCACGCTGCTCGAGCTGTGTGTGAGTTGTTATCAGCGAGCTGTTAAGCAGCTCAAAGAACTGACACAGACACGGAGCAAATCCCCCCAGTTTCTATGGTGACCGTGTCCCAGATGCCAGCCCTTTGGAGACCCCCTTCTGCCAGTGCAGTGCTCAGGAATATTGTCCACTGGGGCCAGGGGCTGGCTGGGCTGCAAGTCCTCCCTGGGGGAATTCCTTACCTGGGAAAGCTGAAAGGCTGGAGTCACTACACCAGGTAAATCTCGCTGATTTTGAAGTTAAAAGTTCCAAAGAAAGGCAAATTTAGGTGATACTGATGTCAAATACACACCCAAATAAGCACATTCAGTAGAAAACTCTGAGCTGTGTGCAACAAGCAGCAGGGCTGTACTTCAGGGGAGAGGCACCGAAGTGAACAATGCTACACAGCCACCACGTCTTCCCACGGAATTTGGTGCTGGTGACAGCACTCTTGCTCTTGGACAGGCTGCCTGTTGCACAGCTATAGCAGGGTGCCTGTTATTCTCTTCTCCATGGCCAGCAGGACCAGGGCAGGGCCCGTCCCCTGTGCTGGCCCTGCTGAGGTCCCTCAGGGCTGTGTCCAGTTCTGGGCCCTCCCAGCCAGAGGGACACGGAGGGGCTGGAGCGTGTCCAGGGCAGGGAACAGAGCTGGAGAAGGGTCTGGAGCCCCAGGAGAGGCTGAGAGAGCTGGGAAAGGGGCTCAGCCTGGAGAAAAGGAGGCTCAGGGGGTCCCCTGTGGCTCTGCACAACTCCCTGACAGGAGGGGGCAGCGGGGGGGATCGGGCTCTGCTCCCAGGGCACAGGGACAGGAGGAGAGGGAACGGCCTCAGGCTGGGCCAGGGGAGGCTCAGGTTGGACATCAGCAGCAATTTCCCCATGGTAAGGGTGGTCAGGCCTTGGCAGGGGCTGCCCAGGGAGGTTTGGAGTCCCCATCCCTGGAGGTGTCCCAGGAACGCCTGGACGTGGCACTCAGTGCTCTGGGCTGGGCGGCAGCCAAAGGTTGGACTCGATGATCTTGGAGGTCTTTTCCAACTGGGATGATTCTGTGATTCTAAGGAGCTACAGTCTCCTGCTGGCTGTTTGTGTGCTGTCTGTAGTCACATGCACAAGTGTCAAGGGCAAAAAGAACAGGATTTCTCATGTGAAATGTAGGGAAGTACCATGAGCAGCCCCGACTACCATCCTCAGTTTGGTTTTCATACCCTTTTGCATCCCTCCACCAATCAGTAATGGCTCACACTCCTCTTAACACCTACGAAATGTTTTGTTTTCTTACCAGATGAATTATTTTGTCACCAAAATTCCACATTTCAGGGGGTACTGGAGCCAGTTACACAATATCATGCTCTTAACACAAGTCATGTGGGACCTTCACCAGCAAGGGTTTTGCCAGACCTCATTGTTCAGACTTTATCGTATCAATTTCTTTTCCTGTTTCTTCATTCCTTACCACTGGATGTCATAGCATTATGCATAGAACATGTTATCAAACATTAAGGTAATTGTTCTAAAAGATGAGTTTGAACTAATCTGGAGTAATCTCTCCTGTGGTTTTCCTGTTCTAAATCAATAGCCTGTGTCTGAAAGATCCAAGGTAACAACTGAGCCTACAATATTCCATAACTTTTCCAGCCCTGTCAGCATGCCACAGCTGAAGTGAGACCTGAGCTTAACATGGAATTATGTGGTGAATCAAATATTGATTCTCCGTCGAGGAAGTGACAACAGCAACAAGCTTGGAGACACTTTCAGTGTAATCATATTTAGCCGTGATAAGAGCTCAGTAAAGTGCTGAGTATCTTGGAGCTGGCATATGAAGCTGTCACTGGATTTGCTCTGCTATAAAATTCAGGATGTTAGCTGAGCCCTAACTCAGGGGTACCAACTGAACAATTTTTTTAAAATTGTATATGATTTGAGTCTTTGCTGCAATGAAGTTGTCTGAGCTTTGGGTAGCTCGGGTAGAACTTAGGACCCATCACCTGCTTTGTGTGAAGAAGCTCTTTATTTTCACTGAAAACACTTGAAAGCTGGACACAGACCATCATCAGCCTGAGAAAGCCACAGCACAACTCCAGATGTGAACAATGACTTTGGTTTAACGGAGACAGTAGTTCTGCAAATCTGTAAATGTTGTAAGTGGTTTCACAGTGCAACTTAGATCAACAAGGAGCCAAAACTCAGGCAGTTTAAAAGATGGTTCATTTTAACATTTCAGAAAGCTTCAGGTGAGTGGAAACCCAAGCCCCTGGGGCTAGAATTGAGAAGTGACTCTGAGATTCCTGTTCCCATATGGTGAACACACAGAGTTATTGCCAGTTAGTTGTTCTGCAGCTCCATGCTGGTGTGCAGCTCACTTCTGATTAGAAGACCCTTTAAGGAGGATAATTTGGCCTTGCAGCAGGGATTTGATCTGTGTTCCCACCTCCAGAAAAGCAGGTAGCTTTTGCCATCCCACCTTTTCTCAGGCAGGTTGGGGACAGAACAGCACTTTCCCAGTTATGACAGGAGCACTGGGAATGAGCTCCAGCTCCCACAGCCGCTTGTTGTTGCTACTCCATAATTAGTATTGTTTGAACTAGTTGGCATTTCTCCTGGAACAGATTTCACACTCCCTGAATGAGGTTAATTCATTAGTTACATTTGTTTCAAAGCCTCTTGAGCAATCTAATCACTCTGTAATAGTAACTGACTGACCCAAATATTTACCCAGTAAAATAACAGAATTTCATCCCAATTTGTTATGAGAGGAAGCTTAACCTATTTAAGGTTTTATACTCACTGAAAAATACAGTGAATTCAGGAAAACTTGATGTTTCCATATGGGTTTGATTTCAGTTTTTACAGCAATATCAGCATTAGTAGGCACAAAGATGCATCTCTAACACTCTGTCTCCTGGGTTTTCCCAGACACTCCCTGCCTATTAAACAAAACAGTGCTCACACCAGCGGTAATCCCAGGAACAGCCAGGCTTTAAGACTGTGAACAGACACAGAAACAGTCCCAGTTAAGAGAAATGTTGCTCACAACCATCAGCTAAGGCTTCTCTTATAACTTCTCCTGGATGGTGCAGGAGTCCTTATGTTCTCAGTTTCCTCAGCTAATCCCTTTTCTGTTAGGTCTACAAATGAGTCCCTGTGCCAGGCTGTCTGTGATGTTTAATTTATGTTAAATTCAGGCACAGATCAGGATAGGGTGCTTGAGCACTTTTAAAATTTCCTCCCCCCGCCATCAACGTTTCAGCTACTGGATTAGTAACTAAAAGCTGCCTAATTCCCATTTCAGCAGCCAGGAAAGCTCCTCCACATCCCAACAAAGCATTAGGGGAAGGTACCTTTAGTGTTTAAATGAAATTCCACAGGAGTTCTCCATTTCCAAGATCTGTGCTTAAAAATCACCTTAATGGCTCCTGAACCCTGCCTGCAACATCTCTGTGGAACCTTTGCACAGTCATATTTCCATTAAAGTGAACACATTCAGGCTCAGTTCCAAAAGCAAAATGTAACTGTCCCTATGCCTTGAGTCCGAGTGCATCAACTGTGACTCCTCAAATCCTTTCCTGCTCTTTCTGTAGGGTTTGGTGGGCAGACTGGGAACAGCACCAAGTGGACAAGCCCTGCCATGTGATGGGAGGTGGAGCTGTTTGAGATGCTGGCTCAGAGCTGCTTTCCAGTTACTGATACCTCCAGGAACACGGCACCAAGAGCAGGAGGAAACCACCCAGACTGGCTTTCTGTAGGCAGGGCAGTGAGTGGATTTGCCAGATGGGGAGGAGGAGGAGGAAGCCAGCACAGATGGAAGTTTGTTAGAGACCTAAGCACAGAACCAGCTGTGTGGGAGAGTGGTGGGAAGCTTCACCCCTGGCAAGCTTTCACCCTCAGAAAGGAAAACCAGTGCCAGAAGGGTGACCTACACTGGGACGACTCTGTCTGCTTCCCTCCCAGCCCACCAGCCCTCCATACTTGTGAAATTGTGCGAGTTTCACCGCCTCCCCAGATGACGGAGGTTCATCTCACCTTCGACAAAGCCAGACCCAAAAAAGCTGTGAAGTGCCCAAGCTACCCCTGCTCCCAGACCAAAGCAAAACAAACCCAAATTGCTCACTGCTCACAGCAGCAGCGGTGCCCAAGTCCTTCTCTGCCAGTTCACATTAAAGGCTGGTGGAACACTTCAGATGCCAGACCCTCCAGAACAGAGTGTGAGAGCGAAGAGAGGCACCCAGCATCTCTCTGTGCACCACCAGCAGCGTTTCAGGCTAATCTCAGCTGCAAGCACAGCAAAAGACCACTTATTGTTAAGGGCTTCTTACACGAGAAATCTACCTAAGCTGCAACAGCAGCTTACATTTTGCTGTGATTTCACAAAGCTTACACGAAAGCTGTTTTGTAGTAAAAAAATCAGGGTAGTAAAGGCTTCACAGGAGGACTGTAGATGAAAATATTAGAAAAAGGCTTTACAGTAACGCAGGGTTTTAATGCTTCAGTTATTTGTGTGCAGTAGTTGCATTCATTTGCAGCTGAGACTACTCTGGGAGTTGTTTTCCATGAATTTCAGAGGTGGAAGAACACAAAGCATATGGCAGCAGTGGAAACAATCAGCCCCACATACAGCAGAGGCTGCTGCCTGACTCTTGGCTCTGCTGCTTGTTTTGGCATTTTCTGAAAGACAAGTAATGTGAGGTAGTGCCTCTGCTCCAGATCAGGACAGAGGCAGGAAAAGGGGAGAATTACAGCTTTCACCCAGATTTCTACATACATTTAGTGTATTCAAACAGTTTGAGGTAAATGAAAGCAAAAATCCTCCTATGTTTCACAAATTCTTATCAGCATCATTAACACCCTGAGTGGCACTCGCTAGTGGAAACAGGGACTATATTCTTCCTGCCTTTTAAATTTTTTTTCTTTACCCACTCAAGAATTTCCTACTAGGATTAGAAAATAAAAACAAGAAAGCTGATAAAAATGATACCAATTTCTGTTGAGAAGGAAGAGGGAAGAAGACACAGGTATCTATTTCCCTTTGTTCCCATCACAATGCTGAAATGCATTAAGTTTTAAAAAATGTTTACCTCTTGTGTCCTTCCCTTCATTCTGAGTAGCCAGCACTCAAGAAAAAGATTACTGCAAATGACAAAATATTTTTAAAACACAAAAATGCAGTTGCAGGTAACATCAAATAAACAACTGCACAGAGAAAGGAGCATGGCTGCTTCTCGGCCCTGCCAGGCCAGAGCTCTATACCCAAATAAAGACATTTCTGGGGGGAAATTATCAAAATTACTCTCTTCCTTGCTGTGGTATATGTCAGTAGAATGGACGGACACAGTTTTCCTGAGGCTATCCTGTACCAAGTTGTCCTTATGCTGTTTCCTGTGTCAAAGTTTGCTCCCTGTTTCACAGCTTTGAAGCTTAAATCCATAGAATATCGATCCTAAAAGTGGATTAATTGAGGTCAATGCCTGACAGTGCACAGCTGGCTTGCAAACGATATTGCTAATAACCCTTGTTTATGCAATGACAACAATGCTTCATTACTCCATCAGGTAAGCATTTCTGCCATAGAATTGTAGGTTTGGGCTGGAAGGAA
This sequence comes from Orthonyx spaldingii, assembly GCA_013397795.1. NCBI lineage: Eukaryota > Metazoa > Chordata > Aves > Passeriformes > Orthonychidae > Orthonyx > Orthonyx spaldingii. The sequence continues at coordinate 325,790 of VZTJ01002055.1, read as the reverse complement.
CTTTGAGCATCATCCAATTTCAACCCCTGCCATGGGCAGGGACACCTTCCACTGGATCAGTGTGCTCCAAGCCCCGTCCAACCTGGCCTTGGACACTTCCAGGGTTGAGGCTGCCATTCCAGGCGTGAATGGCACATTTTGGACACAAATCTCCTACTTTCAGCACTTTCAGCACTCCAGCGGCGGCGGAGGTCGGACGTACGGTGAGGGGCTCCACCTTTCCCTGCGGGGTGAGCGCTCCCGGGTGCTCGTGGGGGCGAAGGGCGGCTCCGGGGCGGGCCCGGTGTCGCTGAGGGGACGCGGGAGCGGCGCGACCCCGACCCGCCCTCAGCGCCTCCCGCCGGGACTACATTTCCCAGCGTGCCCGGGGGGCGGTGCCGTGCGGGGTCTGCGCGGTGACGTCACCAGCAGAAGGGGCGTGGCCTGCGCCAGCGTGAAGCGGGGCAAGCGGGGAAGGACGCGGGGCGAGCGCGCGGGAGGGCGCGAGGCCGCGGCGGGGCCCGGTCATTGGCTGCCGCGGGGGCGCGCGCGTGCGGGGGGGC